>JARIHP010000030.1:600000-786206 GCA_029282125.1 Mycena amicta | reverse complement strand
ACCCTAAACCTAACCTAACCCTAACCCTAACCCTACCCCTAACCCCCTAACGAACCCCTAACCCCTAACCCCTAACCCTAACCCCCTAACCCTAACCCTAACCCTAACCCTAACCCTAGATGATATAAGCGATGTTACAATTGTGTCACTAGAGTACAGATTTCGTCAATAGCAGCGTCTGGAGGAGGAGGCGGGGTATGTGTAGTGGGGATATCCTCTGCCAGAGCATCTGGATGGCGTTTAGATTGAGAATATTTGTTGGCTAGGGATTACCGTCGAGCGCTGGGGATTCAGCGGGCTTTGGCGAGTCAAAGATGGATTTTTTGTATTTGTGGACGGTATATGTTGGGACGATGTTGCGCTCCTCGTTGACTAGCGAGAGGTAAGTGAATACAAGCATGATGCTGTAAACGTGCCTGTCCACGAGAACGATTCCTCACAGAGTCGTCTGGAGCTGTTGCGGCAAAAGATGATGTAGGATGAGCATAAGAGCTAGGGGGATCTGTTTGCGGACTCTGGGCGAGATTGGGTTGAGACACACGCGATAGTCTGGACCGTGAAACCTGCTATGTGTGAGAATCGACCGGGGTGGTAACCCTCAACTGACGAAGCAATAAAGGCACTGTCGGTTATATCCTGGGCGAAGAAGACAGTCGCCTTGGGTATATCTTCTTCTTTTTGCACCACGCGGCCACCGAGGGAGACTGGATAGTTGTGAGATGGTGTTTTGTCTAGTTTCTTGAAAGGAATACCCCAGTCGCGGATGGTGCAGAGTGGGACTTTAGCACTGAAGAGGGCGACTAGGAGAGTCAGTCTTGGGAAGAGGGAGTAGGGTTTTGAAGTACGGTGTCCGTTGAAGAGATCAAGCATGGTCGTCAGGGTGAGAGAGAGAGAGAGACAGGATTGATGGATGATCAGATGTTTCAGCTGGCAGGACTGAAATGGCGGGGAGTTCTCAAGGAGCTCCGTGGAATGCTGCAGGTAACCTTTCCAACCTTGGGCCAACTAAGCCTGAAACGACGGGGAGTTCTCAGGAAATTCCCTGGGATGCTGCCCATCGTCTGTTTGTTTCGCTCAGAGGGACGTCAAGTACAGTTGTTTGTTATATAAATACAGAGAATGTTACTGTATGTTGTACCCGACAAAGTGCTTCCGGTAATACCAGTGGTTGGGGCACTGCTTAACAGGGTTCCATTCGACAGGCTGGCCGTGGATGAGGTAGATACGAGTCGCGGATCCATTCCAGCTGTTGAATTTGTACAAGCTGGGTGGGATCACAATGCCGCTGGTCCGTTTTTGGGCGATTTTCTGGTCTAGCTGGTGGAAACTCGCGAGAGAAAAGGCAGCGTCAGCCGCAGCATCTTCAGGGGACAGATGAGCGTCAATAAATCAAGGCTCGTGAGGCTCACACGTCTTTTGCTGGTCGGTGAGTTCGTGTGCCTGCCAGTGGCTGCGTTGCTCCTCCTTGGGGATCTTGTAGTTGAATTCCAGGCGTACAGCGTCGGCCATCCCCATTGAAGTGAGATTTTGGGCAGTGTTTGGGTGCACGATACGAGCCATGACACCGACATCGACAAGCGATTGAATGTCAAAGCCGAGGTCTCGCCAGACGACTGGGACGTCACTGTTGGTTCCAAATCCAACCTTGAGAATGTCGCTGCAGCAGAGAATTCGCTGGAGCTGCGCCGGTAACACTGGAGGGGTGGGCTGGAGGCTCGCGTTGATAAGAGAAGATTTACCTTGGATGCGGTGCATATCAAGGACGTAGACATTTTGCTTGTAGGCAAGCTGAACGAGACGTAGGGCGCTGCCAGGGAGACTAGGCGTGTACGAGTTGGTGTCGAGAGCTAGAATATGCGTGGCACGCTCGTATTCAGCGGCGAGGTGGTGGTCGGCGAGCTGTTCGATGCGCTGGGCTTGGGGAGAATGGACAGCGGGGGAGTATTCGGTATCAAATCCCACTGTAGAGCCTGGTCCGATTTGGCACAGGACATTTTCGGCGTGTCCCAAGTCGACAATGTAAAAGGCGTCATAGAGGATGGGCTGCGTGCAGATTAAAAGCTGGCGGTCTGGGGAACGAGGTACATGCAGATTTGTCGCGGAGGCGAATGTTGGGCTCGAGTGCGGGGGCATGGGCATGGGCTGCGGGATTGTAGGCTTGACAGTGGTGGTTCTGACACATGGCGGGAAGAAGAGAGAGGAGGGTGTTACACGTGACTGGGAAAGCTGGCACGTGACTGGGAAACCTTGCACCTGACTGGGAAGACGATTCAGTAACTTGCGCTATGTGCTGAGCGAGGTGAGTTATTTGTGCAAGAACAAAGATGAAAACACTAACACTGTCGGGCCAAGGCAACCAGATTCGATCTGGTGGTCTCTCTCAACATGGTTCGGAGCGTTAGAGATGGCTGACTGCCTGGCGCCTTGAATGGCGGCGTGGAAAGGGTTTTATATGAGTATTTGGCTATTTTTAATTGAGCTTGCAGTGTCGTTTGCACGAGCTGGGTGCCAGACGACTGGTGTACGAAAGCTCTCGGAGAAGTGCACAGCCACTCCGGGAGCTTTCGTACATACAAAAATATCGATTTTCAAGCAAGCAAACAACGACAAGACCGGTTTATTTGGGGTGAAAGGCGCGTCGGTGGAGGGATTGTTGATAGCGATGATTAAAATACAATTGCCGCTGAGGTAAAGGGAGGATTGGAATGTAGGAAAAGATCCATCGTGTCAATCAATGTTACAGAGCACTCGGCGCGATGTAAGGGAGCTAGGCACCGTTGCGGGGTCGAATCTGACGGCAGCCATAGATTACCCCTGGCGTTTTTTTTTTAAATCTGTTCGCAGGCGGGGAAGATTGAGTCTGGGCCACGAGATGTTATCATGTGCAAAACGATTCAAATCGGTTGGTGACTGCGATGTTGACAAGTTCTGCGGTGGTACTGGCACCCATTGCGCTTGATACATTAATAACCTCGATGTACTTGACGCAACTACTCTTTCGACTCGGGGGCGGAACACTGCATGGTTCGAATTCTGTTTTGGTGGAGGGTCCTGACCCTCGCCGAGTCACTCACTTGTCCTGAAGGGACGAGTAAAAGGAGTTGGAAATTGTGGCACTGAGATGATTTGGCAGCCAGCCTGACTGGCATGTTGTGGCAGAGTAAACAAGTTCTGCGGTGGTATTGGCACCCGTTGCGCTTGATATGATCATTGTCTCAACTTCACGCAACTACCCCGTTCGATTCGGGGGCAGAAGACTCTACAACGCATTTGAGCTCAATTTTTTATAGTAGATTAGATTAGATTAGATTAAGATATAGGAGCTCAAGGTCTGGAATATCCCAATCGAGGCCGACGCCTGGGCGCCAAGCTGTAGCTTGCGACGATTACATTGTACATGGTGTTGGGAGGCAGCTGGAGCCGTTGTATCTAACTGCGGGCGGTTCAACTCGGGGTCAGGTGTTGGTTTTTTTGTTGTGAAAGTGGGCAAAAAAGCGGCACAGCGCGAAGGTCTCGGTGGAATCAATCCCAGGGAATCGCGGGGTCAGTCTTGGGTGGGTTGGGGAACAATATTAACAAGTTCTGCGGTGGTATTGGGACCGATTGTGCATGATATATTAATAATCTCGATTTACCTCAGGGAACTAGCCTTTCGATTCATGTTTGGTGGATGGGCCTAAGCCTGGCTCAGTCGCTGTCGACTCGTCGTGAAGACATGAGTAGAAGGCGTTGGACAATTAAAATACAGCACTTTAGTGACCAGCCCTACTCGGATGTTGTGGCAGGGTAAACAAGTTCTGCGGTGGTATTGGCACCTGTTGCGCTGGATATTATCGTCTCTACTTCACGCAACTCCCGTTCGACTCGGGGGCAGAACACACCACCGTACATTCGGTTTGATTTTTTTTTTTTTCGCTGTAGATTAGATTAGATTAGATGTCAAGGCACAACCGGAGCGGCCCCACCGAGACTTTGTTGTTGCAATGAGGGAGGGTATATATATGGTCATTGTATTCAACTGCGATGTGTTCGATTTGATCTGTGTCGCGCAAGTGATGGAGTGATCGAAACAGCACGGTCAATGTGTCATCTATTAGTCATGACACAGGCTTTTCTTCGTTCTCTCCACCATCTCGGAAACTCTCTCTCTCTCAACTGAAACCCGATGTATAGTTTGAATACGCCGACCTTGAATACACCGGGCTTGTATCTGTGTCGCAGCTGCCCGTGATCAACCCAGCGCCAGCCTTCACCCCCCCCTGCCTGTGTACATTCTGCTCGTTGCCGAAATACGGTCCATCGCCCAGCTCGCCGCACACAGGCTAACCAACGTCGAGCCCGTCCCAAATAACTCCGTCGTCGGCAACAACGAAATCGCGATATCTCGGCGACCGTTGGGCCAAATCCTTCGCCGTAACCTGCGCTGAGACGTCCTCTATTGCCTCCGTGTGGGCGCGCGCGAACCACTCGAACGCCTCCCATCGTTCTCGACGTCGCCGTCGACGTCGCCGTTGACGATGAGCTCGCAATCCCAGCTCCAGACGCCATACCTCTGGGCCTACGTCGCTCGGAAGGCCTCGTACCGCTCCCGAAGAAGCCTTCCGGGACGTAGTGCCCGCCAAAGCATCGTCGAGTACGCCGAATCGGGACAACTCGCTCTTGCTTCCTACCACCACCACCATGTCGCTGTCGACCGCGCTCCGCTCGCCGCCGCTGCCAAACGCCACCATTCACGCGCTCCCCGTCGCCTTCCGACACTCGTGGGGCTTTCTATCTGTTCCTCGAACCGCACTCGACGTACACGGCGGCCAAACTCGGGCGCAGCAAGTATCCGCTGCGGCGCAAGCGCCAGTGGGCGGCGCAGTGTAGACCTCAGCGGCAGGTCTGGGTCTACTGGTGGGACGTGCCGTTCGCATCCAAGTTCGGTGAGTGGCCTTTGTCTCCCGTGAACGACGCCGACGGGGCGGCTCAGAGAGTCTCGTCCACCGGCACTTCAAGCGTGCGGGTGCGTGGATTCGGCCGTCGCGCTGCCGCTGCTGCCGCAAGAGGCACCGCGAAAAGTTTCACTACGGAGCGTGTGGCGGGGCGAGGGAGATTAGACGGGTGGTCGAGTACTACCTGTGGCGGCTGGGTTGGCCGGTGAATAGGTGCGTGTCTATTTTCTTTCTGTGCGTTTTTCTGACGATTCCTCAGGGTTAAATTGTAGATATTTCAACAATTGTACGTGCAACGAATGCTCTCGGTCGTTCAACTGGTCGGTTCCCTTGTAAACGCCGATGGAAATTGCTGAGATCCATAGGAATCCTGCAGGTTCTGGACGCCGTGGCCAGCGCAGACGCCGCCAATTCAACGAGGCGAGTCGCTCCTTTGCCTCTATTCATTCGCTGACCTTTTGCATGACGTCGCTCGCATTTTGGACCGAGGTGGATATACAAGTACGTACACTGTTGTCGTGTAGCGTGCAATACATGGATTCTCCTGCGTCGATTGCCCATCTGCGACGGCGGAGCAGTCGCTTGTGAGGAAATACGCGCAACAATGTTGCGTTTACGTCAAAAAGCGGCACACTACCGCGAACGGTGTGGGTTTGTGGTCATATGCAAAGCGGTGATCAGCCTTTCTGCGATGTTAAAAAATGCTGCGGTCGTATTAGCACGCATTGCGCATGGGAGCTGGAGTGTGGAAGGGAAATGTGAGCTAACGTTAGTGAGCACTACACGCTAGTGCGCTGTAAGGTGTGTGTAGGCGCCGTTGCGGGGTCGAATCCGACGGCGGCCATCACAAGGCGTGCAGCTCCATTTTTCTTCATCTCTGTTGGTGGGCCGAGAAGATCGAGTCTGCGCAACGAGAGGTAGCGCTTCGATGTGGGTTTGTTATCAAGTGCAGAACGATCCCTAGCAGTTGGTGACTGCAAAGTTAACAAGTTCTGCGGTGGTATTGGCACCCGTTGCGCTTGATACCATCGTCTCAACTTCACGCAAGTACCCCGTTCGATTCGGGGGCAGAACACTCTACAATACATTTGAGTTTGAATTTTTTTTTTGGTCATTGTAGATTAGATTAGATTTGGGCTGGCTAGCAAGCAAACAACTGCCGGATATGTTTATATGGGCGGTTGGAGATGCTGGGCGGATATGCGTGTTATCAATGGGATGATAATACAGCCATTGGACAGAGTGTGGTTGTGCATGAGAACTGGAATGTAGAGGCAAAACATAAGCTAACGTTAGCGAGCACTAGACACTGGTGCGCTGTAGGGAAGTGATGTATGTGGGCACCATTGCGGGGTCGAATCCGACGGCGGCCGTCAGACAGAAGTGCAATGAAATTTTTGTTTTTTGTCTGTTCGCGGGCAGGGAAGATCGAGCCTGAGTCTGCGCGACGAGAGGTAGCGCTTGGATGTGGGTTTGTTATGGTGTGCAAAACGATTCAAATCAGTTGGTGACTGCGATGTTAGCAAGTTCTGCGGTGGTATTGGCACCCGTTGCGCTTGATATGACAATTGTCTCAACTTCACGCAACTGCCCGTTCGATTCGGGAGCAGAACACTCTACAACGATATGAGCTCGATATATATTTTTTAGTAGATTAGATTAGATTAAGATACACAAGCTCCAAGTCTGGAATATCCCAATCGAGGCCGATGCCTGGGCAGCAAGCTGTAGCTTGACAATTACATTGTACATGGCGTTGGGAGGCAGCTGGAGCCGTTGTATCTAACTGCGAGGGGTTCGACTCGGGTTCAGGTGTTGATTTTTTTGTTGTGAAAGTGGGCAAGAAAGCGGCACAGCGCGGAAGTATCGGTGGAATCAATCCCAGGGAATCGCGGGGTCAGTGTTGGGTGGGTTGAGATGAATTCGTACATAGGGAAACTACTGCTACATGGGTCGTTGGGCTCAGGCTGTTGGTCGAGATCATGTGCAAAACGACTTCAGTCGGTTGGTGATCAGCATTGCGGCGATATTAACAAGTTCTGCGGTGGTATTGGCACCCGTTGCGCTTGATATCATGGTCTCCACTTCACGCAACTACCTGTTCGATTCGGGGCAGAACTTTGCACGAACCGAGTGGAATTCTTTTTGGTGGATGGGCCTAAGCCTGGCTCAGTCGCTGTCGACTCGTCGTGAAGGCACGCGTAAAAGGCGTTGGACGTTGGTGTGTCAGAGTAAAATACAGGACTGTTGGGATGATTTAGCGACCAGCCCTACTCGCATGTTGTGGCAGGGTAAACAAGTTCTGCGGTGGTATTGGCACCCGTTGCGCTTGATAGCATTGTCTCAACTAACCCCTAACGCAACTACCCGTTCGATTCGGGGGCAGAACACTCCTCGACTTGAGTGTAAATATTTTTGGGCTGTAGATTAGATTAGATTAGATTAGATTAGATTTAGATACACAAGCTCCAAGTCTGGAATATCCCAATCGACGGCCAGGGCCGGGCGACAAACTGGAGCCTGCAACGATTGCAATGTACTTGACGTTGGGAGGGAGCGAGAGCAGTTGTAGCTAACTGCGAGCGGTTCGACTCGGGGTCAGGTGTTGAGTTTTTTCGTTGTGAAATTGGTCAAAAAAGCGGCACAGCGCGGGGGTATGGGTGGAATCAATCCCAGGGAATCGCGGGGTGAGTTTTCGGTGGGTGGAGATGATTTCGTACATAGTGAAACTAAGGTGGTTCCATTTTTGTTCGACATGCGGACGTGCTGACAAGATCGAGCTAGAAGCGCGTCGCTGAGTAAGCTTGCCTTCCTCTCCTTTGCCCCGCCATGTCGCTCTCGCACGTTCCTCCAGAGGTCTGGGACGAAATACTCAAGCTCGTCACCACCTCACACCTGCTCAAAATGTCGCGAATGAACGTGTCACTCAGAGCCATCACCCGCCGCCACCTTTTTCGTCATCTGCAGCTTGATGCATGCAGAAATCGCCTCTACGCAATTTTTTCGGATACACCATGCCTTGCCGGGAAGATTGTGACCTCCATCCCAGCCCAGCTCGTACCTCTCGTCCGCAATTGTCACGCATCGGCGGTGAACCAGAAGGAGTCTGCCCTCGTCTGGCCAACGCTGCGTACATTGACTGCGTTGCGCACCCTGACACTCCAGAATTTTCGCGTGTGTTCCTTGGGCCTGGCCGCGCTCTGTCAGCTCCCCCTACTCACTTCCCTCACCACTCTCCGCTGCGAGCTCTCGATTGGACCTGTCGGTCCTCCGGCCACTCGGCTCACTCTCACCTCGTTGACGACGACATCTTTGGCCTGGCTCCAAGTGGCGGAGATCCCGATGCTCCAGGAGCTGCAGCTCGAGGACGAGACGAGTAACGACGTGTGGAAGGTTGACGCGCGCAGATTTCTCAACCTGCGTTCTCTGAGCACGAGCGCGGTCGAGCTGCCCGTCATGCGCCGCCTGGCGTTTCCAAACCTGACAGAATACCGCGGAGTTTGGGCAGTGGCGCAGCAGCTGCTGGCTCAATGCGAGTTGCGTACGATCTGCCTCAATCTCTCCTACTGTGACGTCGAGCTGGCTATCGACGATGCTTTCATCACGGTCAAAAGCCTGAACCTAACTGTTTCCACCGCCTCCATCTTCTCGCGTGTCGTCACCCGCCTTCCCTGCCCTCACCAGACTAACCGTCCGGCTTGTTGTACACTGCTATGCCGAGAAGGAGGGTGATTTGGATTCACTGGTTCGTCGTCCCGCTTTCCCACTGAAAGTTATCTCACACCCCACAGATTGTGCCTCCCCTCGTTAAAGTAATTGCCACGACTCCATCGACGGTCGTGTCGCTGGACATCACCATTGCATTGGACGTGTTGCGGGATCACCCAGAGTTGGACGTGGACGACATCGCCCAGGACCTTACCCGAGAGTATGCCGGGGATTACGACTTGTTCCTCGAGATGGCCCGCGGGCGCTGCGGGGGTCTTCGCGAGATGTCGGTGCGCGTAGAAGGGCTGGTCTCCCACCTTACTAGACGCTGGTGGCCAGACCAGGGGGGAGCCTGGTTATCGGAGGATATGTGCGAGCTTCTGGATGGCTACCTGTGGTGTTTGGACACCAAAGACCGTCGTGTATGACAAGTGAATTGTACAGTAGAATTTCTTGATCTGGAAAATGGTACTTGCGCGCTCATGCAACCGAAAAAAAAAACCACCTACTTAACGATCTCTATATATCCTGTACCCGATTCGAACGGGTGCTTGCTGGAAAGTTCTTGTGTCCGAACTGTCTGTAGCTACCAGAAGAGCGCCCAAGACTCGCTACATGGACAGCAACAAGAGCATTGGTCTGGGAGGCGTTAGTTGTACGTCTTGAACATGGCGTCATGCGCGTAGGGTGCTGGGGCAATGGGGAAGTGTTGCCTTTTTTTGTTTTGTTTTTGTCGGCAGTGGAGATTAGATTAGATTTAGGGTTCTCTAACCGGCAAAGAAGCCCACAGATATGTTTATATGCGCGGTCCAGCGGGGCGGTGTGCTTGTGGGATAAGCGTGTTATTAATGGGGGGATGTGCGCCCTGGTTCAGACTGGCCTGAGACATGGCCCGCCGACTAAACAGTTTTTTTAAGCGTGCATGTTCATGGAGATCTGCGATGTGGGCGAAGCACTGGTCACGTAATTTAACAACCGGACTTAATTCGATGTTGCGGGGCATAAAACAAGTTCTGCGGGGTATTGGAACCCATTGCGCTTGACTATTACCTCGACATACCATCTCACGCAACGACCCGTTCGACTCGGGGGCAGGACACTATCGCCGGTTCCAGAAAGTTTTTTTTTCAGGGCAGGGCGGGACGGAGGTATGGTGGAAATAATGCCTTGGAATTCGTCAGAAGGTCATCGGTGGGTTGAGATGAATTTGTTTGTGCGGTGTAGAACTAAAAATATATGATAAGTTAAGTAGTGTAGTGGCCAGTACCGAGCGCAATGAGGGGAGGTGCACTGAGTAGGAAGGCTAGGTCTTGGTACCTACAATGAGTTTTCTGTGGGAGAAAAAAGAGGGAGGCATCGTTTGGACCAAGGCGGCGACCAGATTCGATCTGGTGGTCTCTCTAAAGACGGTTCTTGGAACATATGCGGTGACTGCCTAGGACCTGCAATGGTGGCATGCAGAGGGTCTTATATGGTACTTGCGCGCTGATGCAGCCAAAAACCAAAAAATATGCTGTGCACATCACCATCAATCTCAATCAATTACTTACGTAATGTTGGAACAAAGAAACAAAGCTTGACGTGAGATGTCAATACAAGACAACAGATTGTGGAGGATGAGAACAGGGGCGAATAATTGCCCGAGGCTAACCGACAGCGAATGCAAGGGATAAAAAGCCGCATACTTGTCGCTCTGTATGACCTGTACCTGATTCGAACGGGTGGTTGGTGGAAAGTGGCTAGTCTGAATTGTCTGTATCCACCGCAAGGGCGCCACGCAACAGGACTTTTCGGAGGGCTAGGCGCACCGATTACTGGATGGGCTGGTCTCCAAGCCGTTAATTCTAGCACTTGAGTGTAGCGTCATACACGTGCGATTCGGAGGTTCGATTCGGGCTCTCGTTCAGGTTTTTTTGGTGCGAGTGATCTTGTGGTCGAAGAGGCAGGGAGCGCTAGGGGAGACGGAGGTATGGGGAAGTAATTCCAAGAGATTCCTCAGAAATTGTCGGGGGGGTTGTGGGAGGCATAGATTCAAAGCGACCTGGAAGCATTGTGGTGGGTAGCCATCAATTACTTACATAATGTATGAAACAAAGGGTGATGCCAATACAAGAAAACAGACTACAAGAAAAGCTATGTCTCTACGAATTTCTTTGTGGCTGAATAGGGGTATTCTGGCATGCGGGTGTACACCGGGTCGATGAACACTCCAAAAACAATTTTTCCTGCGTTCTGGAGGCTCTGGGTGCGCCGCGTGATCTCTTCTCCCTCCGAAGAACTCTCCCAACCAATAACGTACGAGGTGTCGTATGAGACCATGTTCAGAGACGGGCACATTGTCTGGAACCTCTCGTCAAACAACAGTGCTTCACGGGAGGCGCCAACGGTTGGAGGGAAAACTGAAATCGTGCGCAGATGGGCTGCGGGCTGCGGACTCAAGTTACTGAACAATTCAGTAACGCAATAGAAGTGGGACGTCTGGAACGAGGCCAGTTGTGGCATGTCCACCGAGCGGGGCAGAGTTACTAACGCTTGTAAGAATACTGCGAAACGGACGGCACTAAAAGCTGACCTCGAAAGCCTTCTGAGCCGAGACGAATTGTGAGATGCGAGATATTGCGTCCCAGTGGAGTGTAAAAGCTCTCGGGCCGAGTATAGTCGCGGCCGTGGGGCTCAATGATGGATAGCTCTCGAAGGTTTTGCCATGAGATTCCAGGGAGAATGGACAGAAAGGGATGGATTTGGCCGCTACTTGCGACGAATCTCGAGGGCTATAATCGAGTCGGAGATGACGTGAGTCGGAGGCAGGGGCGATATAGGGTTTAGGCCTGCGACATTGGAGAGCCGGAGGACACGCAAGTTGGGCAGCGCGGACGCAACCAGCATAGAGAGGATGTTCATCGTGGGGGGTCTGGAGAGGTGGAGGGTTGCGGGGCTCATGGTGTGTACGAGCTGTTGTAGCTCGAGTTCGTCTTCATCACAGAGTGGACCCCCGCCTAAGATGCTGACTGTGGCGAGATCCTGCCAAGGGAAGGCCCGAATCACGCGCAGCTGCTCCGGTTGCAAGCGAATGTCGAGGTGCAGCGTGAGCTTGCGGATGTACTGTGCCATGTGGGCCATGGTCGGAAGTGCATCGATGATATGTGGCTTGTTAGTGTGCAGCGTCATTTCTCGGAAAGCTAGGTGAGAGCAGTGAACTCGGAGGTCGTGCGAGACCAGCGACAGGGCGAGAGATGTTCGGCGGTCGAGGAGCTCAACGATTTCGGAGCGTGTTTCGGTTGCAAGCAAGTCCATGGTGGCAGGAAGCAAGAGGGATGCTGTGGGAATATATTTGTAACCAGTTACATAGTGCCTGACGCCTTCTGCTAAAAAAGATCAGTGGTGTACGAACCGTCATCGGAGTTGGCCATAGAACTTGGGTCTCAACTCGGGCAGTAATGGTGGTTTGTGCAGTATAAAGTATCGGCACTAGGGAGCGCTTTGATGTTGCTTTTTTTAAAGAGAAAGTACAGCAGTACTGCAATGTTGTGCGGGATGAAACAAGTTCTGCGGTGGGCTTTGCACACATTGTGTTTGATTGCAGTGCGCTTGAGCGTCCCTTGACGCAACTCCCCGTTCGATTGGGGCGGAACTTTGAACAGCAAAGTATTCAACTTTTTTTGGAATTGTAGATTAGATTAAGGAAACACAGCCCAACGCTAAACGTCCGAGGTTTTGGACGATGAATGAGTTGTTTGTGCAAGAAAAAAGATGAAAGCACTAACACTGGGCCATGGCGGCGACCAGATTCGATCGGGTGGTCTCTCTTAACATGGTTCGGAGAATATATGCGGTAGAGATGGCTACTGCCTAGCGCCTTTAATGGCGGCGTGCAAAGGGTGTTATATGGGCATCTGTGCACGAGCTGTGTGACCACTGACTAGTGTACGAAAGCTCATGGAGTGGCTGTGCATTTCTCCGAGAGCTTTCGCACCACTGAGATATTGATTTTGCAGGGGAGGTGCATATATGATAATTAATTGTATCGTGTACAGTGCGACTGCCGCTCAGGTCTCTGTGCAACGAGGACGTGGGATGCTGTTTGCTGAGGAGTGGTACTTGGAGATGGCTCTGTTATCAAGTACGGTACTGTTCGCACGAGGGCCCTACTCCCATGTTGCACGGGATGAAACAAGTTCTGCGGTGATCTTTGGCACACATTGCGTTTGATTGTAGTGCGCTTGAGCGACCCTTGATGCACCTACCCGCCCGTTCGATTGGGGCGGAACATTGACGACACTAGTAGTTGGCTTTTTTGGGTCATTGTAGAATAGATTAAGTAGGGACGGAAGCTCCCCAACTGGAACAGCCCAACGCAGACCTCTGCAAGCGGCAAGCTGTGACGTCTGAGGTTTTAAATAAATGACCATGAATGAGTGATGTGTTCGAAGAAAAAGGGGGAAGCATTGACGTTGTTTTGGCGAAGGCGGCTGCCAGATTCGATCTGGTAGTCTCCCTGAACATGGTTCCGGGAGTATTACGCGGTAGACGGCTGACTGCATGGCGCCTATAATGGTGGTATACGAAGGGTAGTATAGCGGTGTCTATTGATTCTCGGGCGGTGGTCTGGGTGGAGAATCCCAGGAAGTTCCGGGGTTGGTTTGGCTGGAGCGACTGAGATGTATACGCTGTGGGCTGGGCTTCAATATTATGAAGTACGTGGCGGCACGAGGTGCCTAACTTTTTTTTTTGGCGTGCGTTTGGGGATGCGATGGCGCTTAAACGGCACTAGGGCAAGTTGGGTAATTTCTTTAGGGAATGCGTTGTAATTTTCGGCAGTGGAGATCCCAGCATGAATGTGGGTTTTTTTTTGTCACCGAAGTGTAGTTTTATGGAGGGAATGGATGGTTTTTTTGTTCGTTTGAGGGGATTGTACGTTGTTTTCCGGTCGAGTTTTTTTTTTGGGCGCAGGGAGTGTTGTATGTTGTGGGTTTTCTTCGGGATGAGTGTTGTCAGTTATTTTGGCGCGACTCGACGATCGTCGGGGCGGGTGGTGTATGTTTCTTGATTTTTGTGTTTTCAAGTGTGGTGAATTTTCTTAGTGTTGTAATTTTGTAAGCGGGACCCAAGAGTGATCGGGTCGGTGTTGTGAAGTTTTTACCGTGGTAAATTTTTTCAGTGTTGTAATTGTTTTCGGTGTTGTAATTTTTTTTTCAGTGTTGTAAATTTCTTGGGCGGGACCCGACAGTCGTCGGGTGGAGTGTTGTAATTTTTAGGTGTTGTAGTGTTGTAAATTTGTTAGCTGGACCCGACAGCTGGCAGGTCGGGGTTGTAATTTTTTTTTTCTTTTACAGTGTTGTAAAATTTTTAGCGGGACCCGCCAGCTGTCGGGTGGGGTGTTGTAATTATTTTCAGCGGGACCCGACAGCTGGCGGGTCGGTGTTGTAATTTTTTATTTTTTCTTCAATGTTGTATTTTTTTTGGCGGGACCCGACAGCTGGCGGGTGGGTGTTGTAATTTTTTTGGCGGGACCCGACAGCTGGCGGGTCGGGGTTGGTTTTTTTTTTTTTTTTGAGTCTTGTAAAAATTTTGGCGGGACCCGACAGCTGTCGGGTGGGGTGTTGTAAATTTTTTTAGCGGGACCCGACAGCTGGCGGGTGGGTGTTGTAATTTTTTTTTCTTTTTTTTTTTTTTTGAGTGTTGTAAAAATTTTGGCGGGACCCGACAGCTAGCGGGTCGGTGTTGTAATTTTTTTAGCGGGACCCGACAGCTGGCGGGTGGGTGTTGTAATTTTTTTTTTTTTTTTTTTTCTTTTTTTTGAGTGTTGTATTTTTTTTTTAGCGGGACCCAACAGCTGTCGGGTGGGGTGTTGTAAATTTTTTTAGCGGGACCCGACAGCTGGCGGGTGGGTGTTGTAATTTTTTTTTCTTTTTTTTTTTTTTTTGAGTGTTGTAAAAATTTTGGCGGGACCCGACAGCTAGCGGGTCGGTGTTGTAATTTTTTTAGCGGGACCCGACAGCTGGCGGGTGGGTGTTGTAATTTTTTTTTTTTTTTTTTTTTCTTTTTTTGAGTGTTGTATTTTTTTTTTAGCGGGACCCAACAGCTGTCGGGTGGGGTGTTGTAAATTTTTTTTAGCGGGACCCGACAGCTGGCGGGTGGGTGTTGTAATTTTTTTTTCTTTTTTTTTCTTTTTTTTGAGTGTTGTAAAAATTTTAGCGGGACCCGACAGCTGTCGGGTGGGGTGTTGTAAATTTTTTTAGCGGGACCCGACAGCTGGCGGGTGGGGTTGTATTTTTTTTTTCTTCTTTTTTTGAGTGTTGTATTTTTTTTTTAGCGGGACCCGACAGCTGTCGGGTGGGGTGTTGTAAATTTTTTTTAGCGGGACCCGACAGCTGGCGGGTGGGTGTTGTAATTTTTTTTTTTTTTTTTTTTCTTTTTTTTGAGTGTTGTAAAAATTTTAGCGGGACCCGACAGCTGTCGGGTCGGTGTTGTATTTTTTTTTAGCGGGACCCGACAGCTGGCGGGTGGGGTGTTGTATTTTTTTTTAAGCGGGACCCGACAGCTGGCGGGTGGGTGTTGTATTTTTTTTTTCTTTCTTTTTTTTTTGGAGTGTTGTAAAGATTTTGGCGGGACCCGACAGCTAGCGGGTCGGTGTTGTATTTTTTTTAGCGGGACCCGACAGCTGGCGGGTGGGGTGTTGGCAGGGTGGATATCTCTATAAATTTCTTCAAAAACCGCCTACCTGGGGTCTGGATTCCTGGGAATCGGGACCCCTCTGGTCCATGGAATAACACTAGTGCAGAACGCTGGTTTGGGCTCCTGTGACGGCAGTTTGGGCTCCATCGTCACGGGACCACCGGATTCTTGATCGCATCAAAAAACGCTTCCAGACGGTGCGCTTACCTAAGCAAACCGACGAGGTCGCCGACAGGCCCTTCCCTTGTCCGCAGCGCCGTCACATCAGATGGGATTATGACGGGTCCGGCACCGTCGCGATCCCCTCGACGGCGCGATCCCGACGGTGCCCCACCCTAGCGGTTCCGCCCGCTCCTCGCCTCCGGCGTCCGCTGCGCCATCAGGAACGATGGCATCACGTCGCGACCGACGCCATCGCGACGGCGCCGACGCTCCCTCCGCGACGGTCCCCGAACCGGCCTGATCCGAGAGGGTCAGGTACGCGCCCCTTCCTCGCCCGGCAGCGCCGTCAGAAGTGATGGGATCACCACGGGACCGGCGCCGGCGCGATCCCCCTCGCCGAACGGAGCCCGGACCACCCCGAACCGTCCCCAGCCGACGGGAACCGACGGAGATGGCGTCTGCACAGCCCCGTCTGGGGCCCCAAACGGCGGGGCAGATAGATAGGGATCAGCACGGGACCGACGCCATCGCGATCCCCTCGACGGCGGGATCCCGACGGTACCCCAGCCGAGGCGAGCAAAGCCAAACTGAGGGAGATCTGGCTGCACAGCCACCATTTGGCAAGCCAAACGGCGGGGAAGATAGATAGGCCTTGGACATGCAATCCGGACGACTGGACATGCAATCCTGGCGTCTACAAGCCCCCGGTCATGCAATCCTGCACTCGGACATGCAATCTAACCACTTGGACATGCAATCCTAGGCCTTGGACATGCAATCTGGACGTCTGGACATGCAATCCAGGCGTCTACAAGCCTCCGGTCATGCAATCCTGCACTCGGACATGCAATCTAACCACTCGGACATGCAATCCTAGGCCTTGGACATGCAATCCGGACGTCTGGACATGCAATCCAGGCGTCTACAAGCCTCCGGTAATGCAATCCTGCACTCGGACATGCAATCCTAGGCCTTGGACATGCAATCCGGACGTCTGGACATGCAATCCAGGCATCTGGACATGCAATCCTGGTCTCTACAAGCCACCGGACATGCAATCTAACCACTTGGACATGCAATCCTGCACTCGGACATGCAATCTGAAGCCTTGGACATGCAATCCCAGGCCTCGGACATGCAATCCAGACGTCTGGACATGCAATCCTGGTGTCTACAAGCCACCGGTCATGCAATCCTGCACTCGGACATGCAATCTGACCGCTTGGACATGCAATCCCAGGCGCCGGACATGCAATCCGGGCGTCTGGACATGCGATCCTGGCGCCCTGGACATGCGATCCTGGCGCCTGGACATGCGATCCAAGGCCGTCTGCAGAGAAACGGCTCGTCTGAGCTCAGGAACGATGGGATCACCCCAGTTCGATCGGACCTGCGCTCGCATCGAAAAGCCAGTCCCGACGGTGCCCTTACCTAAGCTGCCGCACGACGTCGCCGCGAGGCGCCCAGCGCGCAGAGGGCGCATCAGGAAGTGATCCGATCAGGACGGCGCCGACACCATCGCGACCTCCTCGACGACGCCGTCGCGACGGTACCCTCCACGAAGCTCTGGCGCCCCCGGAAGGGGGAGAACAGGGGGCGCAGCCACGGATAGGACGTCCGATCCCGGGGGCAAAAGGATAGCAACATACAGACCGGTGCCCATGAGAATTTTGTCCTCCCACATGTCCTTCAGCTTGAGCTCCATGCGGCGGAAAATCTCAGTCAATTGACTGATGCTGATGGAGTCCCCTTTGTACTGCAACTTCGTCCAGTTGACCTCATCCTCCCAATGGATGGACGGCAGATTCGGAGTGTTGAGGGCTATTGCTGCAGCAAAGTGTCCATGGCTCCGAAGAGCAGCAAAGGTGGTGTACATCTTTTCAATGCACCACTGCTTCACAGTCTCAACACTGATTGTTGTGTCCGCTGACTCCTTCTTGGCCACCATTTGATGCACCTCCATGAGGCATGCCATGCGAATGGCCCACCCAAGTCGAGTTATCGGCCCAGAGCTCTGCTTTGCGGTTTGGAACTCGCCTGTCTTGTTCAAGGCTTGAACCATCAAGAAGACCATGGTCGGATCGGGCATGGAACAGTCTTCACTCTCCTTCCACTCTGTCATCCACAGCGCTCGGAAGACAGGGTGAAGGCCATCTTGTCGGATGCGAGCGAGGGCCTGAACGAGAGCAGGGGACTTTGGCATGGAGAAGAGGTTGGTTGGGCGAAGCAGAACATGGAGGAGTGAGACCACAAGCCGAGCATATCGATTTGTGGTAGAGGAGCCATTCTGGAAGTCCTCAAGTGGAGTGCGATTTATCCCTCTAAAACAACTTTTAAGGAGGGCTGTGAGTTAAAAGTTGAAATGAACACACTTTTCATCCGGCACAGGGCTGTTGAGTATCATGCGGACCAGCGGCGGAGTATTTGGCAAGAGGTCGACAACTTCTGCAAGGTATGCTTTTACATCGGTGATGAGCCATCCGAACGGGCCCTTTGCCTCAGGGTATTCCAAAAATTTTGCAATGTCAGCAGCCTTTGCCTGCAGTCCAGACTCGTGCCAGTGGGTTTTTCGAAGCCAAGGTGTCACCTGTGGTGCACTTGGCGCATTGGCAAGGACCGCCCCCTTCCAGTCAAATGTCCGCAAGTCGTCGATGAACGATGGTGCCCTCGGGGCCTGGAGTCGCCGGTCCCTCTGAGCCTGGGGTCTCTGGGGCCGGAGCTTGTCGAGGGACAACATGAAAAAATGCTCGGGCACTGCCAGCATTTGCTTGTTGACATGGAAGCCCCTTAAGTGCGTGGGCCTCCGGGCAATAGGTCCTGATGTGTTTCTTCACCCCCACTGCAGCCGACATATACCCACACCCCGAGCATTTATCCTTGTCCCACATGGTTTCCAGACCAGAGATGGCAGGAAACGGGATCAACAGAGGCAGGAAATTCGGGAAGAGCTTTTGTGGCAAGGTTGTAGTGAATGGTTGCTGCAGCCATCTCATCGGTGAGAGCCTTTGAGATGCTGGCTTTGTGGTTGCGCGAGAGATGTTCTTTAGTACCTGCGAGAGGCAGAAGCCCACCGCAGCAGACAAAGGTGTTCACAGTGGTGTTGATGCGAATGCCTGGGACGTCCAGCAAGGGGGTTGTGAGAAGGTCGAACTGTGCGTTGACCATCTGAACAGTGGTCTGAAGGACTTATTAGTTGTGAACAGGTCTAGTTGTCTGGACTCACAACATCGAAGGGTGCCATTGGATTGTGGTTGAGGTCAAAGACTGTGGGTAGTATCAGCATGCGAACTTTTAACTCGGGTGTTGAGTTAAAGTTGGAATGTAGGAATGCAGACTTTTAACTCGGGTACTGAGTTAAAGGTGGTGAACTCCCATACACATTCATCTTGCAACTCGGATTGTGAGTTGCAAGAATATATCATGTGTGGATAGGCGAACTTTTAACTCGGGTGTTGAGTTAAAAGTTTGAATGTGGGAATGCAGGCTTTTAACTCGGGAGTTGAGTTAAAAGGTGGTGAACTCCCATACACATTCATCTTGCAACTCGGATTGTGAGTTGCAAGAATATATCATGTGTGGATAGGCGAACTTTTAACTCGGGTGTTGAGTTAAAAGTTGTAATGTGGGAATGCAGACTTTTAACTCGGGTACTGAGTTAAAGTCTGTGAACTCCCATACACATTCATCTTGCAACTCGGATTGTGAGTTACAAGATCATATCACATGATGGAAGGCAGCGGTAGAAAGAGACCAAAAGCAAGAAGCAAGTTCCAAGATTGATGGCATCACTTACATAAGCTGATAGATCAAAATGGGGATCAAAAAGCGGCTCCTTGCAACTGGCCTGCCCCCTTCCTTATATATCTGTGAGCTTATGTAATGTGACACAGTGACCGTTTCTTTTAACTCTCAGTTCAAGTTACAAGCGTTTCTTTTAACTCTCAGTTCAAGTTACAAGATGACATGTATTCAGGTCGAAATCCCTCAGCCCTGTATGGCTTCTACACTCATCAATCAGCTTCTGCTTGGGCTCTGTGCATCTGGTTTGGGTTCTGGTGCGCATATCTGGGCTTGGTTTGGGCTCTGCTTGGGTTCTGTGCATCTGGTTTGGGTTCTGGTGCGCATATCTGGGCTTGGTTTGGGCTCTGCTTGGGTTCTGTGCATCTGGTTTGGGCTCTGGTGCGCATATCTGGGCTTGGTTTGGGCTCTGCTTGGGCTCTGTGCACCCTGGTTTGGGCTCTGGTGCGCCCAGCTGGGCATGGTTTGGGCTCTGCTTGGGTCCCGGACACTTGGTTTGGGCTCTGGTGCATAAATCTGAGCTCGGTTTGGGTTCTGCTTGGGCTCTGTGCACCCTGGTTTGGGCTCTGTCTGGGCTCTGTGCACCTGGTTTGGGCTCCGGCTGGGTCCCGGCGCTCGGTTTGGGTTCTGACATGTCCCAGGACCCCAAACCGAGCTCTGGTTTGGGTTATTGGCAGCCGGTTTGGGCTCTTAGTGGGGTCGCACCAGCCATTTCAGAGTGCAGAACGCTGGTCCGGGCTCCTGTGACGGCAGTTCGGGTTCTTTCGTCACGGGACCACCGGATTCCTGATCGCATCAAAAAACCCTTCCAGACGGTCTGCTTACCTAAGCAAACCGACAAGGTCGCCGACAGGCCCTTCCCTCGTCCGCAGCGCCGTCGCATCTGATGGGATCACGACGGGTCCGGCACCGTCGCGATCCCCTCGACGGCGCGGGTCCCGACGGCGCCCCACCCGAGCGGGTCCGCCCGCTCCTCGCCTCCCGCGTCCGCTGCGCCATCAGGAGCGATCCCATCACGTCGGGACCGACGCCATCGCGACGGCGCCGACGCTCCCTCCGCGACGGTCCCCGAACCGGCCCGAACCGCCGACGTCAGACACGCGCCTCTTGCTGCGCCGGCAGCGCCGTCAGAAGCGATGGGATCAAAACGGGACCGGCGCCGTCGCGACGCCCTCGGCGAGCGGAGCCCGGACCACCCCCAACCGTACCCAGACCTGCAGAACTGAGGGAGATGGGAATGCGCAGCCACGGTTTGGGTCCCCAAACCGCGGGGCAGATAGATAGGGTCCCCCTCGACCGGGTGCTAAAAATAAACGAAATTCCAAAAAAAAAATGGAAGAAATGGCGACTGTGTTTTTTTCGTGATTTCTTTCTTTCTTTCTTTTCTGGGTATATCTTTGGCATCGGGTCAATGCTCGCCTACGCCGAGATGGACCGGCTGGGCCTTCGCGTACTGTGCATGAAATACTTGAACCCTCCGACTGTGAGGCAGATGGATTTCCAAAGAAAAGATAATTGCGCTTGATTCCAGGGAGTAAGAGGAGGAGGAGGAGGCGCAGGAGGAGGTGGAGGAGCAGGAGGAGGAGGAGGAGGGCAGGAGGATGGAGGAGGGCAGGAGGCGTCGTAGGAGCACAACGATTTAACCCGCAGGCAAGGTCCAGGGGCCAGGACGAGTCGGGTCCACGTCAACTGGGCCCTGAAATCCTACAAAAGTCGACCTCCGGCCCTACACAGGAGGTGCTCTTTGGCGGACCCCAGCGAGATTTAGGCTCTCCCGCGACTACAGGCGAGGTCTAAGGCCTAGCACGAGTCGGATCCATGCTAAATGGGCCCAGAAATCCCAAGCAGGAGGGTTCACAATCGACCTACTGCCTGGCTACGGCCGCCTGCTCCATCCTCCGCCATCGTCTACGTCGTAGGTGCTTTCCTTGCACAATGAGGCTTTGTGACCCGGTTCACCATCATGACACTGGTGTTCCACACACAGACCTCCAATCGGCCACCCCTGGGACTAGGTTTGCAATTAGACACCGACCTCCGCCCCTCCTGCCCTTCCGGTACCTGCGGCCTACGTGGGCCTGTTAGGCCTATTAATTACATCCGCGGGAAAGGGCCTAAGAGGCCCTTACATAAGGTCGGCAGTAGGTCCCACAGGTGCGCTTGGACATGCATTCCTGAGGCGCTCGGTCTGAGTCGGTCATGCATCCGGATGCCAGCGAGGTCGCCTCCAAGGTCCCCCCTGGCGTGCCGAGCGCCATCGGGAAGCCGTCCGACCCCCCTGGTAGGGGTAGGGGGGGGCAGGTCGAAGGGGCAGCGCAGCCACCGCACGGACGTCCGTCCGGCGGGGAAGAAGGGTAGATAGATAGGAAAGCAGCAATCTCCGCTGCTTTAGCCTGCAAGTCATACTCGTGCCAGCGTGTGCGTCGCAGCCAGGGAGTTATTTGAGGGGCAGTAGGGTATTTCGCAGACACGACTGCGTGCCAGTCATACAACCGGAGATCATCTAAGAGCAGATGGGTTTCCACTGGTGCGGCCAATGGGACCTGCAGAGGAGTCACATAGATGTATTTCCGGTGGCCTGCAGTGCCCAGCATCTGGCAGGGACGTCCTTTGAGGACTTTACTTCCTTTACACTCGGCCTTGGCCTGATGCTTCTTGACAACATCGTCACTTGCCATGTATCCGCATCCTGCGCAGAAGTCTTTGTCCATCTGCACCGGGAGACCAGACACGGGTGTGATAGGATCGAGGGATATGGGCCATTCGGGCAGAGTATCGACTAGCTGATAGTGCACAGCGGCAGCGGTAATTGCACGACGCAGTGCTGGAGAGTTCGCTGCTTTGTGGTACCGAGTGATGTGCTTTGGCATACCCAAAGGAGTGCACAACGCATCGCAGCAGATGTACACGCGATGTGTGGTATTGAATGTCAATCCGATGGTTTGAAGTATGGGAGTGGTGAGGACGTCTGGCACGGCATTGACCATGCGGACAGTAGACTTGGATCATCATTAGTATCATGCAACCCATGTAGTTGTAAACTCACGAGGTCAAAAGTGTTGGTCGTCATTGGTTGGGTTGACTTGGTACTGGAAGAAAAGCATCAGTCCGGTGGCCAAATAAGTGTGTCTGCACAATATATGTCGTGCGAGAAACGTGCACTTGAATCTCCCTCGTAACTCCAATGTAGAGTTACGAGGAAGATTAACGGCCATATTCGACCATGTTCAGACTGTCACAAATGTCCTAATATTGGACCTGTGACTCCCTCGTAACTCCAATGTAGAGTTACGAGGGAGTTTGACAGCCACAAATGACTGAAGTCTGCGCGTCGTGAGTGTCCATTATATTGGACCCCAAATTGACTCGTAACTCCAATGTGGAGTTAAGAGGGGATGTGAGGGTCATAGTAGACGGAATTCAGAGCATTGCAATTGTCCAAATATAGGACATGTGATTCCCTCGTAACTCCAAGGTAGAGTTACGAGGGGATTTGACAGGTCAACTCAGTGTTCAGAGTGAACATTATTGAGCGATATACCCAAGAGGTTTGGGCATATAAAATGTAAAAGGAAGGGTATGACTTGGAGGCTGATTTGCCATAATGCCTAGGGGAGATTCATACGTACGTATTTGAACGGTATTGGAGGCGAGTCAAGTGGTGATATGATCCTATAATCCCCTCGTAAGTCGAGAACCAAGTTACGAGGCAGATGCCATCACTTACGTAAGCGATATGATCAATTTGGGGATCAAAAGAGCGAACTCATAAGAGGCATAGTGCCCTCCTTATATATGACTGCCGGGGTAACAGTCTGTGATATCAGTGACACAGATGATGGGAATGCAGTTGGCTATCCACATCCGGACATATCCTCTAGCCCTTGTGGACATGGAATATCTTTCTTCTGCATGGAACTGAGCATAGACTCCAGGTACTTGGACACCCAATCTGACCCCTTGGACGCCCAATCCAAGGCCTTGGACGCGCAATCCTGACGTCTGCAAGCCACAGGACGCGCAATCCTGCACTTGGACACGCCATCTGACCACTTGGACGCCCAATCCAAGGCTCTGGACACGGGATCCTGACGTCTGCAAGCCACAGGACGCGCAATCCTGCACTTGGACGCCCAATCCTGCTCTTCGACGCACAATCCGACGCCTTGGACACGCAATCAGACCACCTGGACGCGCAATCCAAGGCTCTGGACGCGGGATCCCGACGTCTGCAAGCCACAGGACGCGCAATCCTGCACTGGGACGCGCAATCCGACGCCTTGGACACGCAATCCGACCACTTGGAAAGGCTCTGGACGCGGGATCCTGATGTCTGCAAGCCACAGGACGCGCCATCTGACCCCTTGGACGCCCAATCCAAGGCTCTGGACGCGGGATCCTGACGTCTGCAAGCCACAGGACGCGCAATCCTGCACTTGGACGCCCAATCCGACCCCTTGGACGCCCAATCCAAGGCTCTGGACGCGGGATCCTGACGTCTGCAAGCCACGGGACGCGCAATCCTGCACTTGGACGCCCAATCCGACCCCTTGGACGCCCAATCCAAGGCTCTGGACGCGGGATCCCGACGTCTGCAAGCCACAGGACGCGCCATCTGACCCCTTGGACGCCCAATCCAAGGCCTTGGACGCGGGATCCTGACGTCTGCAAGCCACAGGACGCGCAATCCTGCACTGGGACGCCCAATCTGACCCCTTGGACGCCCAATCCAAGGCTCTGGACGCGGGATCCCGACGTCTGCAAGCCACAGGACGCGCCATCTGACCCCTTGGACGCCCAATCCAAGGCCTTGGACGTGGGATCCTGACGTCTGCAAGCCACAGGACGCGCAATCCTGCACTGGGACGCGCCATCCGACGCCTTGGACACGCAATCAGACCACCTGGACGCGCAATCCAAGGCTCTGGACGCGGGATCCCGACGTCTGCAAGCCACAGGACGCGCAATCCTGCCTGCACTGGGACGCGCAATCCGACGCCTTGGACGCCTGATCCGACCACCTGGACGCGCGTTCCATGGCTGCCGGCAGCGAAACGGCCCGTCTGGGCTCGGAAACGATGGGATCGCCGCGATTCGATCGGATCTGCGCCGGCGTCGAAAAGCCGGTCCCGACGGCGCCCTCGCCCAAGCCGCCGCACGAGGTCGCCGCGAGGCGCCCAGGTGCGCGGCGCGCCATCAGGAAGCGATGGCATCAAAACGCCGCCGACGCCGTCGCGACCCCCTCGACGAGGGCTCCGCGACGGCGCCCTCCGCGAGGCCGCACGACCCTTGCAAGGCCCTCGTTGGGGGGGCGCAGCCACGGAACGGGCGCCCGATCCTCGGGGCAAAAGGATAGGACGAGCAGATGGAGCTGCAGCGAGGACAACGACAGCGAGGATAGCCATCGTCACGTTGGCTACCATTCTGTTCCCCTGCGCGGGCTGAACATCGGCGTGGCGTCTGTCTTTCTAGGTGGCAGCAGGCAGGTGGGACGACGAGGTTGGGCTAGTTTTCTAGGGCTTGGCATCCAACCAGCAAGCGCGAATAGTCGAATACTTGTCCACCGTGAACGAGCACGATTCGATATCGTCAACGCACCTGTAGACAGACCGCTCCGAGAGCCTAACCAGCTGTTCTTTCCTCCAATCGAATCCATAGGCAGCGCCCTTCTAGACACGCTGCATTTGATGATGAACCTGGGCGTTTGTAGCATGATACGAGGAAGATATTTCGCGTCGTTCGCGTCCCACAAATGGACGGTGCTGTAAGGATACAGGGTTGAATCGGAGGAGCGGTGAGTCTTCGGGAATATGCGGGGACGAGCGACATTGCAAGGGAGACATGCTATTTGGGCGATGGTGGAGGCAGAAGGCAAGTGACGTATCGGATCATGATCCGGCGGGACCAAACCAGGACAACGTCGGCAACGGGTTGCTTCCGGCCTTCATCTTCCCCGGCCCAACGCTCGACTACTTGGCCTCACGCCGCCGTTAGCTGTGGTCTCTTTGCGAGCTTAGGCAACTCGTCGCCTGCACTCGCGCTGCTCCGTCGGATAGCTGGTCGCTTGCGGCTTGCTGAACTTGATGACTCAAGAATCTTGTCGACTCAAGCATCATGCTCTCCCATGCCACGTTCGACGTCCTCAGCTCATCTCTCACGGTCTGGGACTGCCTTAGCCGTAGAGCTTCGGCAGGAAATGATTCGTCCACGGGAGGGAGGGCACAATAGCGAGCGTCAACTATCTTTGGGTCGGAGATGGGCAGTATCGTCTGCACATTGAGCTCCAGATACTTACTGGTCTTCCTCAACACAGTGAGTTCTCCTTCTACCTTACTCTCCGGCGTTTTGGATGACTGACTGCGGCTCCGAGGCGACCCCAGCACGCATTCCGGCATCGAGTACACCTATACTGACACAGCTGGCTCTCTCCATTGCGAGTGGGGGAGGAGATGCACATCATGCAAGCGGTCGGTATATAAGTCGGTCGCCTCGCTGTACTGCTCGCTCCCTCTCTCTCTCATTTGCTCGTAGACGGCGCGCCCACGGAAACGTCTGGTCGAACGATCACTGCAAGCCAGCACACGGTTGGCACACGGAGGCGTTGACATCCAGAGCACGAAAATCGAATCTACCTGTAGCTCTGGACTCCAGTATCCGCTTTCCCCACGCATTTCTCGCGAGCGACATGCCCAGGGAAAGGGTGTTCGACTCGGAAGCGGACCTGGGCCTTCAATCTGCATGTTATGGGTTAGGGGTTATTCCTCGCCGAGAATGATGTCTAGCTCGTCATTCTCGACCTTGGACTTCAGCTCACCAGCCGTATAGACCTTCGTGGCTCTGCGATGCTTTAAGTCATTTCGATCTACACTCCTACAGTTGCTTCATTTTTCTTAACGTCTCGATCAATTCTCCTCGGCTTGTGACTCCCAACGAAATGCGATAAAATTCAATGGACGAGGAATTTGAATCTTACCTCCAGTCAGGTGTGCCTGTTCCTCGTTCTAATATCTATCGCTTCAGCCCACCGTATTGTAAGCCCAGCGGCGGTACACGACCTCGTATCCGCATGCCCCACTCATCGACAATTCCAACATCAAGGGGATCGCCGGTCGAAGCGGCGTTGGGCCGTTATACGTGATCTTTCTTTCATTTTTCAGAGCTCCCTCTCAATATTCGCTTTCTAGATTTCGGCCATCCTTACGCCTCAAGTCGAATCAAGATTCAGCACCTACAAGCAAACATTGGACCAGACATTCCCGAGTCGAACATATATAGTGCCGTAACCCTCGACATCTCAAGCCCACTGACAGTTCACCCATCGGATCTGCGCCTTCTCTTATTGTTGTTGTAGGTTGAACAGGTTTCAGGAGAAGTTCGTTCGAAGCGGACATGGGCTCTATCAGGCCATGAACACTCTTTTTTTCATTCTCCTCGGAGTCGGCGATCCCTGGGAGCCGGCGCACGAACTACAGGATATATCTGCAACCTCGCCGCTCACGGTCAACGTATGTTTCCTATGGAGTCCCCCAAGGCAACCGAAGTTTCTGTCGCTCTGTGGCTCTTCCTCGGCAACCCTATTAACAGCGTTGACACTTCCGAACCGTAAGCCCAGCGCGGTCCCAATGTCCGCATCCCGACTTGAGAGCTGATCCCGATCGCCTTCGGTTGGCAGGGGATTGTCCGTTCGAAGCGGACATGGGCTCTGCGCGAGCATTGTATTGTGTGTGTGTGTGTTTTCGTGCACTCATATTGCAATTGACTTCCCCCAACCCCGCCGGCAGCATCACTAGAATATAATCGGAGCGCCAACGCACTACTTACCGTCCAGCATCTACAGAGGACCAACTTGAAGTTCACTAGCAATTTCCAGCGCGTATCACAAGCCCATAGATACATACGAGGATCCCGCAGCATGCATGGCGCAGCATACAAGGGACGGCCGTTCGAAGCGGCTCTGGGCTGTGGACTGTCGTCAGCGACGTTTTTTCCTTTCTCTATTTTGGTCGTTCGTATTGCCGGCGTACCGCTCTGCCAATGATACAAGTGCGCCGCGCTAGACTTGACGAGGAACGATACTTCGCCCTTAGACTCGTCCTTCGTCCTTTATTTAACCCCAATCACCCCTCGCTTCGAGCCTCACAAGTCCAACTGCGGTACTCGTTCAACTGTGTAGCCGCAACCCCGTCTGATTCTTGCAGTTGTCTCAGCTCGGGAGGTCCGTTCGAAGCGGATGTGGGCTTTGAGCGAACTCTGCCTTGTTTTACTCCTCCGCCCACCGGCTCACGTCGCGCCAGCACGCAAGGAAGACGGCAAGGTTGTTTGATTGCATTCATCGTCTACTCGACCGCAACATATGTAGTGTACGAAGAACTACAACGGCTGTAGGTACAGATGTGGTATCTGCAACGAAGATGTCCGGGCTGCGAGCAGCGGCGACAACGGAAGGACGGGCGCGGCGGCGTGGGCGGCGACGTACGTGGTCAACGAACACTTCGTCGTCCATGCATCCATCCATCCACCGACAAGGCGAGGCAGAGAGGCAGCGCGTTCTTCTTCTGCTTCTGCTCTGATCACTCATAAAAGAGGTCGTGAAGGGTCGTCCCAGAATCCACGCGCATCAACCCGCCTAGGGTGCATCCGACGACGGCGAGACGGACGAGTATTTGGGCGGGGACGGCGAGCGGCGTGGGGAACGAGAGGTGGTCGGGGACGACGGTGGGGAGACACGGCGGAACGTCTGTAAATGGGAAGGGCAGGGGCGTAAGCGTGCGTGGGAGGGAAGGGAGTCGAAAAGGGAAAGAGACGTACGTGGCGACTCATGATCAGCTTAGCCATCGACGCAGGCACTTCCGACACGTAGACCGTCGGTACTGCGATGTATAAGCGAGGGGAGGAGAGGGAGAGAGAGCATGGGACGTACGAGGAGTATCGATAGCGAGCTGAGAGGGTTTCTGCGCTCGCGGACGGTGTACGTGGACGACGGGAACGTCAAAGTGCGCTTGCGTCTGGGCCTCGAGCATGTCTGGTGCCGGTGCCGGTGTCTTGAAGAGCGAGAACACCAGCCACGTCGTCTTCTCCGACTCCATTCGCTGGCCCTTCTCGAGTAGGGGCTGCTCCTTCGCTGGGGTACCGGTGATGCGGGCGAGCAGGAAAGCGCGGACGGCGAGGAGCACGAAGACGGCGGCGAGGATGGCGAGAGGGAGCTGCAGCTGGGCGAGCGACAGCGAGGACAGCCATTGCCAGGTCGGTTGCCAGTTCCATTCCAATTCCCATTCCCTGTCCAACGACATGGATTCGGACGCGGGCTGGCCTTCGGCGGGGAGGATGAACGGCATCTTGCTTGCTGGGGGCAAGGAAGGAAGGGCTGAGGGGAGCGACGACAGACGAGCGTGGGCTAGCGACGCATGGTTGTCGTGGCTCCGCTATATACCCGTTGATGTCGTGTGCAATGTTGATCCGGTCTCATTGATGGCCTGTTACCAGTGCAATATATTAGCGGTACACGGCGTTTCTAGATTCCGTTTCGCCCTGGACTCCTGTCCTCCTTACCCTCCTCCTTGCTCGCCGCTCCCCTCGGTTTTCCGCCCCATTCTGCATACGTGGCAGACATCGGCTACGGCAATACGTCGGCTTCGGCTTCTGATGACCGAACTGATCGTTGCTCGTTGCTCGGTGTCCGTTGCCTAACACTTCCTCATGACGCTCATCGCCGTCTTGCGTCGCTGCGTGCTGGCAGACAGCACTGAACATTGACGCTAGCTCCTCTCGCGCATGGCATCCACCTCTCTTGCTCCCAGCACCGACACACACTGTCCCTATTCACAAGCAGCTGGCCAGTCGTCACACATGCATACCGTCTTTCCGAGTCTTCTCACCCCACCGTCTCCACAACCCACCCACCCACCGGCCCGCCACTCCCACTGTACATGTCCGCGTGAACACAAACCCACCCCGCGAGCAACCGAGCAACCACCGATGTACTCGCGATTACGCACCAGCTTCACTCTTCACTCTTTCTCCGCCAATCCCCCTAGTCCTCGGCACCGGATTATAATCGCTTCCTTTACCCGCGCTACTCCTACTCCCTCGTCGTCTTGTCGTGTCTTGTACTCGCTATTGGTCTCGCTAGGGAAAGCACTCAACGTGCCTATGATTCGAGATTCTAGCTTTGACTTTCAGCGGGCTATCGACTCCGACGCCCACGCCCACGCCCACGCCGCTGTGCACGGTCGCCGCTCGCCGCTCTCCGGCTGATGGGTAGCTTACCGGCTCCGACGACGACGCAGGACGCGAGGGACGGACCATTTTCTCCTTCTAGTCGCCGCACAGCCCGCAACCCGCAGTCCGAGTCCCCTTATATTGGCGTCGTCTGAATTCATCGGTCACGGTCAGTCTACACCGTACCTCCCTCCGCGCGTAGCAATTGATAAGCATTCCAGTGTCTGCATCCCTCGCCGTCTGTTCCTGACTGCACCGCTGCCCGCTGCCCGCTGCCGGCTGCCCGCTCCTCGGTCAATTCTCAGTCCGGTACAGCCGCGTCGACGTCGCACCTCTAGCTCCAAAACCCACCGGGCGACCCTCGAAAACTCCGGCCCACCCCGCTGCTTCTTCCACCCGCCCCGACGTGAAATCTCTCCTCTCCCGTTCCACTCGTTTAAATTCCGAAGTTCCACCGCCACCCACCCTATACCGGCCGCGGTACCTCGCGCTTCTTCTTGCACCTTGGGCGCTAGCGCTAGCTCTCCTCCTTGATGATACTCGGCAGACTTGGGTTGTCTGTTCTCGGCTAGGTTCATTCTCGGGACGTTCCCGCTGGGTACTTGCGTTTGTATATACTCGACCCTCAAGCTCTCAGTCAAGTTTCGAATTCCTTCGTTCTCTCTCGCAGCTCAGGCTACCAGCTCTCGTTGGCGGTTGTGCAATACTCGGCAGACTTTGCCCGTCCGTTCTGTCTGTCTGGCTCTCGGCTCGGTTCATTCTCTCGATCGCGATGGGACGGTCCGCGTGGATTAGACTTGGTACTTGCGTTTGTACTCAGCCGTCGAGCCCTCAGTCCAAGGAACGAATTCCTTCCTTCTCTCTGGCAATGATCGCTTCTTCGCCTCAGGTTTGCTCTCGCGCTGCGGCCATCGGTTCTCCACTACGATTTGCAATTACCTACCCACCGCATTCTCAGCGCGTACCCCGCATTCTCAGCGCGAGCGCTAACGCAGGCCACCAAATATTATTTCTTTATGTGCTTTCCCTAGTCTCCCGCCGTCACAGTCCTCCGCGCTACTCCCTCGTCGGCCTGGACTTGCCCTTCGACTCCGACAATCGCGACTCAAGCTCGTAACCGTGCGTCCGAACCTTACTCTCATCGCTTTGATCATTGGACCGTTCGACAGGCAATCTATAACCACTACACCGCCCTTCTGCATTCGCCGTTGAACTCTTCGCTCGACCTTCGCTCACAGCGCTGCGATTTTGACTCGAATTCCAGTCCCTTTTCACTGGTACACATCGTTTTTCCCTTCTATTCGCGCGCTCGTACTTCCGTTCTTGTTCACTTGGGCCTCGAGGTGTACTCGCGGTTGCTTCTCGAGCAACGACAGTGTGCGGGTGCTTCCGTTTTTTAGATTTCCGCCATGCAGTGGCTCACGAACAGTGGACGTACCCGAGGTTAGCGCCTCGTCGCAAATGAGAACTGCGCTTCGGACCCTGCTTCTTCGGATTTTCCACCAGCGTTGGTTTTCCTTCTGCATCGCTCTCTTCCGTCGTTCCATCGTCAGTACTGCCGTACTTGTGGGTTCTACTTGGACACTCACCTCGTGTCTGTCCACCGGTGTGCATTATCTGCCTTCTCTCGCTGGCGCTGGTGCTAAATAGAGCGCGGCAGGAGTTTGGTTAGTACCTACTGACGCTAGAGCTCGAGATTCAATCTGTACGCGAACTCGAATTCGCCTCGAACTTTCCCGCTGCGAATGAAGAACAATATGTGCGTCGATTGCTCCTTCCCACCGGAACGATCAGCGCTGAATGTCTCGATAGCCCTACAGTCTAACGCGCTTCGCCCTCGATAATCTCCGCTGTTGATCCTGGGTGCTGACTGAACCCATGCTCATTCGCTAACAACTCCCGGAGCTTTCCGATCCAAAAGGAAGGTGCGGCCCGATCAGGGGAGATTCGGTGGGAATCTTCATATGGCGTCAGTTATGCGCTCTGCGCTATCATTGCACGCAACTGGCACTGAGAAGTCTACGTTGTGGCTCCACTTTCATGTGAGTACGACCCTTCTTTTGTCTGGAATTATGCTCATCTACACCGGCAGCTGTCCGGTCATCAGAACTGCTTCATCGCGTCAATTCAGAATCACGAAACCGTGCCTATGATTCGCACACTTTGGTGGCTCGATTCTCGGCATACGGTGTTCTTCGGATGCTAATTTTGAAAGAAGGTGCGTCCGTGGGAATACTTGTCCGACGGCAGCGCATCCAGGGCCATATCGGTGAGAATCTCGCACACGCCAAGTCATCCCATCCACCAGACGGTAAATAACTTGGAGTGCAGCACAATCCCGCAAGCGCGTCTCAACTTTATATATAGATCCTCATGGATTTTGGCTTGAACGTATCAGTATCACGGGCATCATCATGCGTTAGAATCGCTATCCCTATATTGTCCGGAAAGATCTCGGCGCGGTACCTGATTGGATACTGCTCGTCGCTCAATTATCGACGTGCCGCGCTCGGCGCACTCGCAAGTACCCGAGCAACCCGAGCGGCACCACCCGTGTCGAGGGGATATCCAGTGACTCTCACACGGCTCGTGAGTATTCAATTTTTACCGAGAAAAAACGACAACTTGACCTTCAAACGACGGCCTGGACTCTCCGTTCATGCATCGTGCCAACGGCGACTAAACATTCATCATGGCTCCCCACACGAAAACATGACAGGCTTAACCCAAATCGGGCTTGATATGATGTGCCGTTTTTTTGACGTGAGAACACCTTGCCTGCCTTACGCCACCATCTGAAGAACGTCTCTTGCCTCCCGCCCCCATCTCCCATCTCCCACCTCCCGCTCGCCCACTCATGGACTAGATGTTGGCGGCCTCGTTCTCGACGACGTTCGCCTCGTACGTGCGCACCGTGTCTTTGGCCATAAGCGCCTATGAGTGCGTCGTCCTCTCGGAGAATTTTCGCGACTTCTCATGCGCTGGCCAGCTACCTCCAAACCCTCCCTTTCGAGTATCGGATATCTGTAGAGGCCTGGAAGACGAGACGAATGTCGTGCGTCTTCTCCATTCACTCAGTCCTGCGTCGTGCCGAACGTCGCGTTTAGGCTCTCTTTCATTCTCTTCATGGTCGTCCGGTGAGTCACCTGAAGCTCCCCTTCCTTTCTCTGCTTCGCTCACCCGCACGAAAGATACACCAGCATCCTCGTACTCACGATATCCAACGTTGCCTTCTTCTGCCACGACTTCTCGTTCGTCGTTTGCCAGAGATACTTCCTCACACCGTCCATATTCAAACGTCCGTCCGCTGGTACACACTTCTGCTAGTCTTGCTGAATACACCGGTAGTCTTTCAAGCGATGGTCACTCAAGCAATCCTGGGCGTCAGGTAAACATCATTCTTGCCCGCAGGCGATTCCCTGACTGAGTCGGCCGCAGAGCATACAATCTCTCCCGGAAATCGGCCCACGTCGGGTACACCATAGTCTGCATCTATCTGATATGCTGTGCCGTGCGTCGTACGCTTGTCTCCCCTCAATTCCGCTGGCTCATCACCCCGCAGTTTGAATGGATAACCACGCTGTTCGACCGAAAGAGTACGTCGCAGTGCTGCAGCCAGCGTATCCTGACCGTTTGCTTCCGCACCGGCAGTTTCATGGAATCCTGATGTCGTGCGTCCCGCTTCCATCTTTCGTCGTGTTCAAGTCAATGCTAATTTTCTCACAGAGAAAGTTCGTAGACTCCACCCTTCCTCCCACTCCTGCTCATCCACACTTGCATTAGCTGCGCTTCCATCGGTCCCCACGGCGAACTCGGCGGATGGGTGTACTACGCCGTCGCGATCGTATACGACTTCTCCATGACCGCGTTCTGCGTCGTGTTTTTGTTGAAGTTGAAGCCGACGAGCTCTTCTGTGTGCGTCAAAATCTCACTCTGCGCTCCCTGCTCCCTGCTGATGGCTTTCAGGATGTCGCGCGTATCCCGAATGTACGCTAATCCTCCAATCAATCCTTTCCGCGCAAAGGCTGATGCTGTTTCGCAGGATGTTGGTCGACGGCCTGTGGTACTTCATCGTCCTGGCCCTCGCCAACCTATCAAGTCTCAGTTTCTACCGCGTAACGGATTCAAAGTTCGCGTCGATGCCAACGGTTGCTGGACAAGTTCAAGTGCGTTCAATCTTTGTTAACGAACGTTGTTGACTGATGGTTTCTTCAGACTGCTGTGTACGTCGCGACGCCTCATTCACTTCTGACGAGTCTGACGCAGCGTAGAGCATCTCTCGGGTATTGCGTCCGCTGGGTGATGTCGCAGAAGCTGATCATACACCTATACGGTGCGAACCTTCCCGCTCATCCAAGTCACGCACTCACCGGTAGCCTTCTTCCCCCCTCCCAGAAGCCTCCATCGCCCGCCGCAACGAATCTATCGAAAACGCCATCACCGTCGACACACACTTCACCTCGGCCAAGACCGGTGTCCCAGGCAGACTGAGTCTAACCGTCCCCTCTCTCGACGACGACGAATGGAGTGTCGAGTCTCGGGGCGGCAACGAGCGCAGCGAATCCGACGAGGATATGAGGGGGGTCGAGGTGCGGATGGAGAGGACGGTGCGCCTGGATCCGGTGGTGACGACGCGGATATATGAGGTGGTGGAGGATTATCCATACTCGCGGAATACACAAGGTACGAGGCGGAGATGAGGCTGATTTATTATAATTTGTACTATTAGCATTGCTTATTCTAGGCTACGGGGTGTTCTCAACGAGAGGGGAATCAAGATTGAAAAACGATCAAGGTACATTACGATTGTCAGATAAGATAAGATAACAGATATTGAACGGATCATGGCGCGAAATTGAAGCAGAAAATGATACAAACCTCAAAAGGGAAAGTCGGACAGACGCGGAGTAATTTGACATGGCAAAACACAGCGATTCTCGTGTATATCTCACACCCTCAATTGACGCGTCAGAGGGAGATAAATCGCTCGGTCAGAGGGATACTCACATGGAGGTGATGGAGGTGGCCGTCGCGTAATGACCAGTGCGCGCTGTCCGGTTCAAGCTGGTTGAGAAATTGATTGCGCAGGACAGGCATCACCCACCGTTGTTCATGGGTCCAGATCTAGAGAGCTGCCAATGCGTGCCTTGGATTTCATCGTCTAACTTACGCTGAACCTCCGCTTCCAAAATGAACTAGTATGCATTCGGGTAAGTATGAGTGATCAAACGTAGAAGAACGCAACTTGAATAGAGTTGTGAATTTCCTCGACCTCTTCGATGCATGTGGCGATACTCCTCCATAGGGCATACGTCCGAGGGAAATACCCGCGCCAAGACACCCGAGAGAGCTCGAGCAGTCCGCATCTTAGCTTGGACGCGTGTTTCTGCGCTCTGCTGAAGTATGAGTAGGAGACAGCGGGCTCGAGCGCTGGCACGACGCACTCGCGAAGACGACGCCGTTATGAGAGGAATCTGGTAGTGCAGGCATGTCGTCTGTGCAAGTGCGAGGACCTCATCAGTAGTCGCGATGAGGGACAGCAGGACCTTCATCGTGTCAGAGGGAGAAACCCGCAACGCGACGTCGCGCAGTATTGTCACGACACTGTGGGAAGTAGGAACACCTCAACGAGGTGTTCCAACAGTTTTCTTGGGTTTTCAACACCTCAGCGAGGTGCACCGCCCTGAGGTGTTTGGGCAGAACACCTTGTTGAGGTGTTGAATCCAAACACCTGGGCGCACAACGTCTCGCCAAGGTGTTCGGTGCCAAGGTGTTTGCGCTAAACACCTCAGCGCGGCGTTTTGCAGAACACCTCACCGGCGGAACACCTCAAGGAGGTGTTGCGAGGTGTTGCGCTGCCCAACAGTTTGTTGAGGTGTTTTAAAAGCACCTTGCTGGATCGTTCGACTCTGTGGGATTTTTATCTTATCTGTTGATCTAAACTAGTTATTGAATCGGAGTTTGATTTTAACGAAGCCGTCGGCTACAGTCACGGTCACAATCAAGGCTTGCTCTTAACCGCCATCTCAAGCCACGCATCAAGCTCTCCAGAGCATCAAGCTTCTCCCGATGTCCTTGGCAACCCGCGCAATGGACATTAGTCTCCGCAACAGCCGTCAACCAAGCATTGCAGGAGCGCGACAAGGGGGAACCTGTGGACCAGCATGCGCATGCAGACGGGCAAACGAGCGAAGGGAGTGAGACGGGACACAGAGATCCAATATAGCAGGCGGCATCGGTGCGTTATTCCCTCCCTTCTCGACGTTGCAACAATGCAACGACTCACGTGAATCATTCGCAGTTTACAGCCGCCGTCTCGCAATTCCGACGCTTGACATGACCATCTCAGTTGTAGTACCTCGAATCAAACAGTGTTCGACGCACTGGATGCAAACAGTGCGGTGCCGATACGGTTGGACGCAGGGCTTCGCTCTGCCCCCTCTTGTCGACCACAAACTGGACATCGACTCGGAGTGGGGTATTACTCACCGTCTTGTTCTTCTCTCTAGTGTCGAGCCGGTCTGGTATGACTGCCAATGCCTGCATGGCGTACACGGGGGACGACTCTGAACGCTGCTCGTGCCGATACTGTTCTGAGACGCAGTTCCAGGGCGAGCCTCGGCAGGACGCACGAAAGGACCCCCAGCCAGACGGAAAGTTTAATTGCAAGTATTCTTTCTCATTTTGGACGCAGGCTCAACTTTCTGTGGACAGTTATGGACCCATGCACTTTGTATTCATAACTCTTGTTCATTGGACGCTCATGTAGCCTCCTTGTAGCCAACTTGTAGTCTCGGCCGCTCGAAATAGAACTCTTGATTCCTTGCGACTGTAAATGTAATTCCTGCATGTGCGTTTGTTTTTAAGGTCCACGTCGGTTCTGGACCTTAAAAAACAGACACTTCAGTACACAATATACAGCCGAAATACCTGCCAAAGCATATGTAGAATGTCCGGCACGCACTAACCTGCAGGACTGGGAGATTCAGTCCCGCAGTCCTCAGGTAGTTCAGATCCTTCTATTTTTGGCTCTAATAGAATTAGTTACACTCTACCAATATCCCTGAATTTTTATAGATTTTTGGAGGCACACGCGGAGGAGAACGGAGCGGGCGCGACGCGTCGAGGGACATCACATGACCTGATGTCACGTCACGTCACGCTCCTCCTTTCCTCTCTCCGCCATCACCTGCGGCCAGTTCGCCTACGACGACTCTGGCGCTCCTTGCGTCCTTCCCAATGTCCTCCCGCACCCTCCAGTACCCTCCAACCCGCCCCACAGCTCCATACGATGTCATCATCGCCGTCGTCGACGCGATGTCGTCTCCAGCAAGAAAGCCACACTGAGCGTGTCGGAGGGCGATTTGAGCAGAGCTGAGGGCATCCAGACCTTGGTGTGTCACTCTCATACTCCCTCACGCTCATTTCCTGAGACTATATGCGTGTCTAGAACGATCTCCGGAGCTGTATTCCATCTTTGCCTTGTCGTCGCCATCCGGCGCCATCCGCGTGCCCTGCAACGCCCTCAAATTCGCCCCACTGCAACCCACAGCGTCCTCCAGCCCGCGCAACGGCTCCACACGATGCCAGCAACGACGTCGTCGACGCGAGGTCGTTTCCACACAGTACACAGAAGGTCGCATTTGAGGCATAGTGAGCGTGTGTAGACTCTTGGTGCGGCTCAGGCCCATGGTGCGTCGTCCACATACACTTATTGGTCTCTCTAACGGTGCTACTATCCGCCAACCTCGACATCAACGTCTCCCTTCTTCGGCGGAGCCAAGCCGATCCCATTTTCGACCTGAACGGCGCTCGGCGCCATCGACTCCTCTCGCGTACGCCCGACCATCCTAGACCTCGCATTTCGCTCCCCCTGTTGATACGAAACCCATTCTGACTGCCGGTCTTCCGAAATCGACGTCGTCTACCCCGAGAAGACACGGAGCGCGTAGGGAGGCGATTTGGGCAGATACGAGTGCATATGGCCCAGTACGTGATTCCTATGCTCCATTGATTGCGATTTATAACCTCTGTAAGCGCCATATGCACGTCTCGGACAATCTCGGGACCGCTCCTTCGCGTCGCCCTTCCCTCGTTGCGCGCAAGACTCGACTCGATCCATCGCGCGTTTCACGGCCCTCTCGTACCATTCGCAACCTACAGGGCGGACATAGGCCCCCGCACACAAATGGCACGGAGCGCGAGGAAGGTGCTGAGTATATCGGGACCTGGGTGCGTGCTCACTCATCGCTTCTCTGCGTATTTCTAACCCAGCTTGGAGTGTCGTATGGGATCTTGAGACCTCGGCTGTTCGTTGTTCAGCCGAGCTCTCCTACTTTGCACCGAGCACTGCGCTCTACATCTCCCGCTATCATGTGTTTTCTATGGCGCGTCTTCACTGCTCAAACCGTCGACGCTCTCCTTGCGCATGGACCATGAACATCCCAGTCTTTTCCGTTCAATCCTGAGTATGTGCACACGCCCATTTGACCCCTTCTCACCGCTGATAGTATCGCTGGGCTGCATCCAAGAAGGCTATCGTCTCTTGCACGCGGAACGGAACGTCTGTTCTTCTATCCCAAGCTCGTTCCTCGTAGAACCCTGCTACTGCGACTCATCGTATGCTCGAAAGCTCTTGCAATCAGTGTCGAGTGTCGACGAAGGACGGAAATAGGTCGGTGGGCATCCAAGAGGACGTGAATGCGTGCGCGAGAGAGTGTGTGACATTTTTTCGCGTTCAGCCGTCCTCTGACGATAACAGGTCTCGATGGCTGGTCGAATATACATGCCGGGCACAGCGCTCCGTTGTCTCTCTCTCTCTCTTTGGCTCGCGATTCAACGCAAGTCAGTCGTCTCGAAACGGGGTCCAGCCGTCCAACTCTCTCGAGACCTGGTTTGGTTCGTTTATCCGATCTCCTACTTTCGTATTTGGGACTGATCAGCTGCTCGACAGGTGCTTCCTTCGGCCGCATTCGCATCTGAGTTATTCCGCGCCTGTTTAGTTGGTAAGTGTCGAGTTTCTTTGTTGCTCATTCTTCATCGTCGTTAGGTTTCAGGCCGACTGAAACTCCAATTTACACGTACGTCCAGCTCTTTTTTTTGTTTTAAAAGAACGTGTGGTCTAACCTTCGTCCGAGGTCCTCTGATCTTCCTTCGCGCCGCGTGCGCTTTCCTGAAAGGACGTGTTTCCACGATCTCAGAGCTCCACGCTGATGTAAATCGACAGGTCATGTTCAATCGCCTTCGCGCTGGCCGTGTTCTCTAATCGAAGACTTGGCGCTGATTCAATCGCACTGTGGATCCATTCAACCGGCGCGCAAGCGCATTCGGTACGCTGCTCAGAATAGACTCGACCTTCGGCTCATCATTCTTAGCACGCATCGGACGACTTGCCTTCATCGTACCACAGCAAGCCGTTCATCATACGCATCGCGCTGTTCATCATACGCATCGCGCTGAACCAGCCGACGCCGATCGACGACTGACAAGTTGGACTTAGTGGGCGGAGATGGACTGGGACTTGGGAGAGATGTTGTTGAAGGTGGATGGACTTAGCGCGGCACGACTTGTCTTTGGTAGTACTGGAATACATGGCTATAACCCTACAATGAACTGTTTGAACACCCTAGAGAGCTGTTCAGCCAACGCCTCAGCGAACTGTTGAAACACCTCAATAAACCGTTCGAACACCGCTGTGAACTGTTTAGAAATAACCCGGAACACCTCGGGAGGTGTTCTATGACAGTTCAATGAGGTGTTGTATAACACCTCATTGCGGGATATTATCTCGAAATAAACACCTCACGGAGGTGTTTCCCAACACCTCAGCGCCGGTGCCCAACACCTTGCTGAGGTGTTCCGACAGTTCTCTGAGGTGTTGGCCCAACACCTCAGGGAGGTGTTCGCGCTTCCCACAGTGACGAAAGCCCAAGCGAAGATGCCGATTCGTCCGATGTTGTTGGGAAGGAGCGCGAGGAGGAAGATCGCGGACGAGGAGAGCAGTTCTGCACGTTGGGAGGAGTCCAAGCTCGGTGTAGACATGGCGGTGGAAGTTAGGTTACCAGCTAATGAAGCTATTCAGCGGAGATGGACCCAAGCTTTATAGCTCTGAATCCCGTCTACATGTAATGCGTTACGATCGCAGACACGGATCACACAACGCGATCTTTGGACATCGGTCGACGTCATTTTAATTTTCAGTAGTGCTGTATTGAGGGTTATTTGGCGCGGAGTGTTGTATAGGCGGTCATACTCTGCAGCTTTTGCGGTAGACGTGGACCACCTCCAGAGCGGAAAGGTGACGGTGAGGGAGTAAACGTGTCGCTCGTTAATGTGTGGAGATGGCGGTTGAGAAGCAAAAAGTGGTGCTGTGCTCTCGGGTTGTTCCCTGATGCTTCTTCGCATCTTGCTCCCGACCGCCATGATGCATGCCGAATGCGAGCTTTCCGTCCTCCGTTCTTTACGTCCAGGTTCATTGACTAAGTTCCGGTGGCTCCTAACCCGGTGGCCAATTACGCATCATTTGCTAGCGTATTGCAATGAATGTGTGCTCTCATTACACGCCAGCGCGTGCCGCAACTTCCTCGTGAACGCGCTGAACAGCTCCCCGACTGCAATCTAAAGTTTTTCCTCCCACTTTGCTCCGCGCTACAGGATCCTCTACGGCAGACCGCCGTTATCTTTGCAGGGACAGCCTTCCACACATCCACCTCACTGTTCTATTGCGCAGGTATCCTGATGAACCCCGTCATCGCCCAACTCCGAGGTCGCCGCTATAAGTCATAAGGCCGCGGTTTTGGGCGTGGGTCCTCTCTCTCCACCGCGACCACGCGGTTATCATCCACATTTCTGCCGCGGACCGCGCGCAAACACTGCCAAACAGGAATGGCTGGAAAGCCAAAACACTGGCTGGCCGCTCGGAACGCGCAATAGCGCTGGTTATTAGCGCTGGTAGCTGACAATTGTGGAGCGTTTGTTAGCGCCGGTAGCATTTCGCCGAGGGCATTCGACATTCCGATGCCGGCGAAAGCCTAAGGAGATCTTGATAGCCAAGAAGGATCGTCGGGTGGCCGAGGATAGCGAGAGTTGGCATCGCAAAGGGGCCAAGAGAAGGTTGAAATGATGTATGTCTAACGCCGAAGAGCATACAGGTGAACGAGGCAAGCGGGAAAGGTTCATCGACAATGCGGGCGTTGCCGAAATCAGTCCGTGGCGTTATACAGATCGCAGCTGGCGTGAGTGCCATGTTGGTGGAAGCTCCACGCTTTTTTCACCCACTGCCTCCCGTCCATCGCTTCTCGCGCAGACATGCCGTTCCGTCCACGCAGACCGACAGCTCCGAGGAGGGAGAGGACTCGGAGGACGTATTGAGACGGAGGATGCCGAGTCGTTCGAGGTAATTGGGAGTGAGCCCGAGGAGGAACAGCGCGGAGACAGTATCAAAGAGTAAAAGCCCGCTCTCCAGAGGTATCGGGTTACCGGCGTCGTCGGCTTGACTATTATCTTTGCCTGCGACTAGGACTCGAGGTACTCAGGGAGTATCGGTGGACCGAGGGAGTGTAAGTACTGGTGATGGCGGTGAGAAGCAAAGAGTGATGCTGTGCTCTCGTGTTGTGCCTTGTTGTGTGACGGCTTCTTCGCATCTTGCTCTCGACCATCTTCCTCCACCGCAACCACGCGGTAATCACCCACATTCCTGCCGCGGACCGCTCCGAGACACTGCTTTACACGACGATTCTCGGTCTCGTCGGCCCCTTCTGCAGGTACCCCTCCATAAAGGTCACTGTTTTCGCTTCGCCCGAGGTGTTGTTTGTTTGTGCAAAGGGTTGGAAGCGCATTCCTTATGCTCGTTGGAGCTCCAGCCAGCGCGCGCGTACCTGTTGCAGCAATATGCACGATCTTCTCGTGGACCACCAGGTCGCACCAATGGACATCTCTTCATTCATTCCAATCCTCCTAGAGGCGACGGGCGGCACCTTCGAGGATCTGGCTAAAACGATTCTGAACCATTTCAAACACACTCCCGACACCATGAGCGAAGAGGGACACGTCGAGTTTCCAGGCCGTTCGCTATGCTTGATCATCCGCCTCTCACCTACCGTCCGCGAGCGTTTGACATCGACCAGACTTTCGCTCCGAGAATCCAACTCGGGTTCTCTCTGTCCGCTCTTCACGGCTCTTGTCTCGGGAGGGCTTGTGCCTGTCCTGCTACGTATTCTCTCTACAATCTGTGAAACCGGATTGGTATTCGGTCATGCAGTCCAAACGCTCCAACAGGCCCTCTTCGTTCTTGCCGATATACTCCTCACACCTGTCGGGAGCGCACACCTTCCCACTGCTATCCGTTCCGGCCTCATCCATTCGGTCTTCAAAATCGCCACCAGACCGTTAGGATCCCGGTTGGAAAGTCTCCTCGTGCAGTTCGTCGTTGATCTTATTCCCATTAATCTCCATCGCTTTCGTGTACTCGCGGCCCTCGAGAAGGAACTGAACGCAATCAACAAGTTGATTCCTGCCATGGCCGAGCAGGCGGAAAAGCCGTTTACGCTCGAATGTTGGGAGCACATCGAAGCCCTGCTAGATGATCGCATCTCCCTCCACGACCAGTACTCGTTGGGAATCAAGAACAAGTTGAGGATGTGTTCGAATATGAAGGTACGCCGCTGCGCATATCGTTGGGTGCCTCGTAACTGAGATATTTCTGTAAGTGCGGACGGATCTGCTCCAAAATCGAGTTAAAGCGCTGTTCTCACTGCAAGACGTTCGTATATTGTTCGCGAGAATGCCAGAACTTGGATTGGCGCGAAGGAAGGCACCGAGCGAGCTGCGGTGCGTATCGCGCAGCGTATCTAGGTGCGTTCTTTCCACAAGACCGCCGCATCACGAGTAACGCGAGGCTCAGACGCCTACGGCACAAATCTAACCTCTCGCGACATGTCTTTCCTCCGCTTCCAGCTTGACCACGAGCTGTCGAATGCACGGTCTGTGGTTGTTGCAAAACAGGTCTCAGCACTCGCACGGTCTCGCTCTGGCCAAGAACCCATCGTCACCCGGTTCAAGTACACGAGTGAGGACGGCGCACTGGAAATCGACGCCGTACCCTACTCCGAAATCCAACACGAGCTCGAACGCGATGCCCGTGGGAGCAGCGTGACCCCGCCGGCGGTGTGGAGAGACCTGGTCGCGCGCGCGCTGAGGAGCGAAGGAAGCCTAGAGCTGCATGTTGCTTATATCCATGTTGGCGACCGGAAGCACGCGCGATATATCCCGCTTCCCTGGTTCACACAACGTCCATTGCTCAGAAACCTGGCAAAGATCGTTTCGGAGCAGTCTGCTGCGTTCGTCCAGTGGGACGCGCCAGTGATGATCAAGAAGTATAATCGGCTCTTGGCTGCGGGAGGAGAGAATGCGGTAGAGTTTCATTGACTCGGAGTAGATGTGTCCTGCGCGTAGATATTTCTTGTGTTATCAAGCTTGCTTTACCATCGCTCGAGAGTCGACACTGTTATTCCTGTACGAACTTCGGATTCCGAACCGAACGGATTCGGCGTTCGGCCAAACTAGCCGATGATCATTGATTCCGTCATGATCACATCACGCTGCTCCTTCCTTTCCACCACCACCACCACCACCACGACCGCGTTTGCCACCTTGTCCGGCTCCACAACCCGCGCCTCCATTATCTTGGGCGTGGACCAACACCTCAGTGCCCGCCAACCTCGTTACCAGGGCGATTCGCGCAGCGAGAGGAACGCGCGGTGGAATCAAGTGGAATGGCTCGGCGCGAGATCCCGAGTGAGTCGTTATGCATCCATGAAATAAACGTCAGTCCACTATGCCGACGATTCCGCACCTCTGATGGACTGGAATCGTACAGCGAATTACTTGCACTCCTTCTGCGCAACGGAACGGCGATAAATATGGCTATAGTGTCGCGGAGCAATGGACGTGGTTCTGATTCTCCTTCTCCTCACTACAGTCACCGCCCTCTTCGTAACTCTGGCCGTCCGCACACTCCCCATTGCGCCGATCTCGGCAGCTCGGCATTCTGACGTGGTCATCCTCCCCGCCAGCGAACTCGCCCATCTGAAGCATAACAGCTGGATGGGAGAGGGATCGATGGGATGCGCTGTAAATACCGCTGTCGGCTTACGACTTTCGCATCGGATGCGAAAGTCTAGTAGAAGTACTGGTGCGTGTTCATCGACCTTAACTTTGGATAGATTCTTACTATTCCAGACAATTTCCTTGACCAACCCCTCCCTACTCTGCAAACCTCTCCAATACCTCATCCGGCAAACAGCTCTCCATACTCTCCCGCTCATAAACCCTCAACGTCCCCTCCCGACACACGAGCGTCAACCGGCCTCTCTCCCCATGTGCTCTCACCAGCTGCGCAATCACCGCCAACAGCTTCCTCAACTTGCGCAAACTTGGCTGCATCCCCTTCTCCACGGTGGCAAACTCTCCGCGGCCCAACACGCGCTTGACGACCTGCACGAATCGCCCCCGATTATGAATGCCCAGGAAGTGGTTTGGGGTCTGCGAGAGAAAGAGCTGCGGGTAGTTCTCGGTCCAATCCATGTCCTGCGCGCGGCGTTGGGTGCGTGTGGTGAGCTCGACGAGAGAATCGTGTGCGATTTGGTTCCCGCCTTCGATGACGGTGAGCCCGTATTCGCTGATGAATGGCTCTGGGGAGGCAGTAGCCCGAGTGGAGGTGAGGGAAGAAGCGTAGGCGTAAGCAGGTGCGTTGCGCGAAGTTCCTGGGCTAACGACTGGTTTGGTGACCCGCATATTCGCCAGTTGACCAGCAAGATCGTCGAGCGCTGTTCCTCCTCGTCCAACTCCACGCTGTACCACCGGCGCAGGGACGTGCGCGTCAACCTCGAAGCGTACAATCATCTTCAACCCATTCAAGTCCTACATCTCTCTCATAAGCTCGTTCACAAAACAAACAAAAAAATATGACTCACATAGCTCACAATCCGATGGTGGCCAGTACTCTGCGCAACACCCCTCGGCGCGGTCGTCGCCGCCTTCTCGAAATTAAACCCATACGTCCACCCAGGCATCTGCTCCTGATTGCGCTTCTCCCAGCGATTCAAGAACACCGTCCGCCCGCCAGGCGCCAGCTGCATATCAATCCGCCAGTCCTTCATCGCCCTGTCATTCTCCCCGTTTCCCGCCGCACCAACATTTTTCCCACTGGCATCAATCCACCGCAGCAGCTTCCTCAACCCATTGCGGTCCGTCATAAAGTCGATCCTCTCGCTCGCCCAGTCGAATCCCATCGACTCGGTGCGCTCATTGCGCGCATCGATCTCGTGAACCTTATCAACGGCGACGACGATCGGAAGTAGCGTTTGTCCATCCGGCGCTCGGAATGAATTTTGGTCGACGAAGGCGATTCCAGTGTCTGGCTCGACTTGGTATGGAAGCGGCCGTTCGGCCCATGCGCCAGGAGCGCCTGTGTGGGTTGAGTTTTAGTGTTGGAGGAGGAGTAAAAGGGAACGAAGAACGCACCAGGAACAACCATGGTCGGCGCTGTCCCTTTCGTCCAATTGTACGAGCCCAGCTGCCTCAAATGACGAACCACCACGTCACGGTCCTGGCTATCGAGTGTCGGAACACGAATAGTCTGCAGCGCCGTATGTGTGTTACGCAAGCCCTCCAAAATGTCGCGATCGACGGAGAGCTGCACAGGTGTATCCGGACGAGGGGGAGGGTGGGGCGATATGGGTGGAGTTGTGCTGCCGGAACGTTCGTTGCTCGAGCTCGTTGGAGAGTATGCCGATCCGAATCCGCGGATACTTCCGAACGAGAACCCTGGTCCCCCACCAGTGAGCGGTATGGCCGTTCTGGGGACCACGGCTCCACGGCCGAGTCTGGCCACCGTCGATGCACCACGGGAGCCGGGAGTAAGCGCTGGGGCAATGGGCGTTCCGCGTCCGAGTCCACGAGCCTGAGGTGAGCCACCGCGGCCAGTGGCACGATACGAGGGATTCGACGGCTGCATTTCGCTCCAACCTTGATGGGCAGGCGATGGAGGGAGAATTGAATGCTGCGCGGACTAAATCGTCGACTGTAGACGCCCAGCTGTCCACCAAGGTTGCCTCGTGTGTATGAGGAAGCCTGGAGATCGAAGATCGAAGGGGGCGATAAAACGGAAACAGCACAGGAAGAGACAGCGCTGGGAGAGATGGGAGCAATTTGAGCACCCGGAAACCTGCAAGTGCGCGTATTTTCATGGTGATTATTCGCATCTGCAGACAAGTACCCAGCTCGAGATCATGACGAAGGCAAAAAAAGACGAATCACTGCCGCAACTTCAGAGCCCAGGTCCGCTTCGAACAGACTTGCCCGGTTAGTAAACTTCTGAAAAGCGAATGCGAGGGGATGCGGATACGGATCGCTCTGGGCTTGCCATGCTCAGAGAAAAAGTCGAATAATCAGCTACGGCTGAGTGATTTTTGCCTACGATCTGCAAAATCGTCGCTCATGATCAGGCCGTTCGTGTGTAGGTTTTTCTATTCGATCCATGTGTTCCCGAGCTCATACGCGCCAAATGAACGTAAAGCAGGGGTAATGCAGAGGGAGGAATAGGCTCACCAGCGCGAGCACGGCTTCTCTTCCCACTCGCAAATGGAGATCTCCGCCGGCGACTCGGATTTGTAGCCCTAGTCGCCTCGGGACATTCTTCGTCAGAGCACTATAATTTCCCTGATGCAGCCATCAGCCACAACGCCGGAGAAAACGAAGAAGGCGAACCCACTCCGTTCGGGAAACCCTAGCAACTTCCAAGTCAACCCGGCGATGCTCGTCTCTGGTCCACAAGCGTGGTGGACGTGCAACAGATGGGATAAGCTCCCGAAAAGCCGCAGATGTACTAGTATTCGGCGAACACGCGCAGCTGGATAAGAGGGACCAACGGGGACGCACAGGTGGGCAGAGGCCAGGCTTCGGATGGGAAGAGGTAGAGCGTGGGTTCTCCGATGAGTAAAGAGTTGTTGGTGTCGGAGAGGATGCTGTCCGGTAGACAGGTAGGACGGACGGTCATCGAGAGAGGACCTCTAGATGACAAAGTCCGGCACGCCGCTGTGATCTCGCCCAGTCGAAGCGCTTGAAGATATATCGATATCGGTGGAGGAAAAACTAGACAAAAAGCTATCAATGTCCGATCCGCTTCAGAGCCCACCGCCGTTTTGAACGGCCATTCTTTTTCGCCGGGAGCGGCCTGCGGCAGGCGGATATGGATGCGTACTGCTGATGAGCTTGAATCCTGCAAAGTCGTCTGTGCCAGGAGCTGCATGAGGGAATCGCCGGAGCTGCGCGATGAAAGTTAGAGACGAGATGGTAACGACCGTGACTTGATCCGATGTGACGGCGTGTTTGGATGCCACCTCATTGCCAAGCAGGTCTCCCTTGCTTTCCCGCTCCAAAGGTTGACACCGTCGGATTTGACGCCCGCGCGGGCCCGGGTGCTAGAATGTCTCAAGGTGTTGCCTCCGCCATTACCGACTCTTTCCGCGGTGGATTCGCTTGACGGCCACGTCACTCACAATGTGGCTTTGCCGCTCGTCCTCCACGGCCGCATCTGAGTCGTTCCGCCGCTGAGAGGCTTAGGATGTGCGTCTGTCGGCAATCTCAGAGCCTTCCTCCATGCTCATGTCTCACCACCCGCGATAGCCTGCCGATAAGACGCTCTTTCCAGGTGCTCTGCCCGAATCTCTTGAAGACCGCGCCGCGTACGTCTCTTCGTTCCTTCTGTTCTCCGTCCTGCTGACTTCGGGGCTCTCCAGATCATCCTTGGTATCCTCCAATGCTCACATACGCTTCCCGCCGGAGATTACACTTCCTAGGAGCTGTAGACGTACGTCTCATTAACACCATCTTCGCTCCATCCTCACTACTGTCGGCAGCATCCAGATACTACGACCTCTATGCTGCGATATTGCTCGACGCTCTCGTGCTTTCGTATCTTCCGTATCTTCGCAAGCTGGACCGCCATGCGCATCAATGGTGGCAGGATCTGCGAGTCCGTATTCACCGCGGCAGTATCGTCGTGCTGTGGGAATCAGACCTCCGCAGAGTGGAATTATTTCGCTTTGGCTGGCGCGGAGGTGAGTAACCCTCCCCCACATATGCCTGTCGCTGAAAGCATTTGCAGTCTGTACTCAGCGTATACCTCAGCAGCAACCAACGCGTCGCCCCCACTCCCGCGTCCGCCCTCTCACCTCTGCGTTTTCCTTCTCCCCATTCGCTTTGCTCTTCGACGGGCCGCGTCGAGTTCTAAGCAGACGGATGCTCTCGACATTCATGTACCTGACGCGCTTGGCATTAACGAAGCCGTCGTCCTAGGAGAGACTCGGAGATTGAGCGCCGTCTTCTTACTTGCGGGCGCGACGTCCTCGCTGGTCAATGACGGCTGGGTGGCGGGTCGACGCGTACACGCTGCATACACACCCGCCGGACCGCCCCTCGCCTCTCCAACCCATACCTCGACGACCTTATGGGTCTCCTCAAGGTCCTCGAAACCATCTCCCCGACTCTTATCCCCGGTCCACCGACAATTCGCTTCGTCCGATTCAGTGGCTGTGCACATCGCGGATACGGCTCACGACTTTGCGGTCTCCCCGTTCACGCTGGTCGCGCCGACGATGCAGGAGCATCATAAGCTATTGCTGGGGGTACTCGAGGACGGGTCGCTCCAGCTCTAGTCGATGTGGTCGGGATCTCACAGCGTCGAGGGCGTTTCCCCCGCCATTTTGGCACGTTTCGTGGTGGGCCGAGGGCGTTACGGGAGACTCTTCTGTCGATGCAGATGTGTTGTGCGCGTGTCTGGGAAGCGTCCGGGTTGGCTCTGCGTCTCGTGGGCTTGCTGTTGGGGCGAATGGGGGATGCAGAACGCTGGGCTCCACGCGCTTGCCGGCGCTTTCGTGCGTGGAGATGTTTACGGCGATGGCTACGCTGATCATGAGCCGCCATGTACGTGTCTTTCCTTTTCGTCGTGTCCCACACACACACACACGCTTACGCCCCTTCCCATTTACAGACCTTCCGCCGCGTCTTTCCACGTCCCCGACCACCTCCCGTTCCCCACGCCGCTCGCCGTCCCCGCCCAAGTACTCCTCCGCCTCGCCGTCGTCGGATGCACCCTAGGCGGGTGGATGTGGATGGATTCTGGGACGATCCTTCACGACCTCTTTTACGAGTTATCAGAGCAGAAGCAGAAGAAGACGCGCTGCCTCTCTGCCTGGCTAGATGGATCATTGGATGGACGACGAAGTACTCGTCGTCCTCGTCGCTGCCCATCCGTTGTCGCTGCTCGCTACGGACACCTTCGCTGCACATACCACATCTGTACCTCCATACCGCTGTAGTTTTTCGTACATTACATATTGCGGTCGAGGACGACGATGAATGCAATCAACCAGCTTTCGGTACTTCCTGTGTGCTGGCAGTTGTTTCGCGGATACATTCGGCTGGCGAGGAGGATTAAAAAAGACGGCAGTTCATCCCGGTTCACAGTCCACGTCCGCTTCGAACGGACCTCCCCATCTAAAGAACGTTAAGACGCACGAATCAGAGGGGGATGCGGCTACCCAGGTGAAGGTGTACCGCAGCGAGGGTGGATAATATAACGACGAAGGACGGGGGCTATATATTGTTCCTCGTGAGGTCTAGACGGCGCACTTGTATTATTGGAAGGCAGGATGAATATACTTACGGCGCGGGAAGACAACCGGAGCGAAAAAGAGACAGGGGAAAGGAAAAACAGCGATGATGGCCTGCCGACAGCCCAACGCCGCTTCAAACAGCCGTGCCATGTACGTTGCCCGGAATGGAGGCCATGCACGCTGCGGGATCTGGATGTGTATGGGCTTGTCACGGACAGTGGACGCGGAGTAAGTAGTATAGGCGCTGTAAATTACACTTGGTCCACCTCTGCAGACGATGTACGTCGGCGCGTCGGCGGCGTCAGTCCGTACCGCTGAGCTGATTATGCGCGGGCCGAGAAATACGAACAAGAAGAAGAAAAAGATGTCAAACGTGGAGTAGATCTAGAGCCCATGTCCGCTTCGAACGGACAATCCCCAGCCGAATACAAGAAGTCACTTCCATGCGGAGACATGAAGACCGCGCCGGGCTTACGGTTCGGAAGGGTCAACGCGGTATATACTAGTGTGGTTGACGAGGAAGTACTTACGTTTTGCATCCTCGTTCGCTCAGAACCCCATTAGCAGCCTGAGAGGGGCAAAGAAAATTATGCAGATGCAGATATAGTTCGTGCGCCGGCTCCCAGTCCTCGCCGACTCCGAGGAGAATGAAAAAAGAGTACTCTATGGACTCGTGATGCTAGAGCCCATGTCCGCTTCGAACGAACTTCTCCCCCGAAATGTAGTCACCGCGGTAACAGCAGGAGGCGCAGATGTGTCGACTGCTGGTGGGCTTGCGAAGGTGGAGGCCTGCAGCGATATAGCTGGTTGACTCAGGGATGTTTATCGATGTTTTCTCGCGTTCCGATTTAACTATAGGCGTAAGCGTTGCCGAATTCAAGCCAAAATCGAAAAATCGCATGTCGACCTGCGTGCATCGGCCCAACGCCGCTTCTAACGGCCATCCCCTTGACGCTGGAAGAGGCGATCATATGATTAGGGGATGCGAATACACGTTTTTTGTACCGCTGCTGGGCTTACAATGCGATGGGCTGAAGCGATGAACATTAGAACGAGGCCCAGGACAAGAAGTATAGCAAATACCTCCTGATTTTTCTTAGACCACCTGTTGACGGGAAGTGATCCAGATGACTTGGAATGAGCATCCCCAAGCGCGTTGCAGGGGTGTAAAGCTGCAGAAGGATTTGTGCGCCGCAATGATTCAAGCCGTTGGATGACGCCGTAAACTCAAGGTTTAGAATACCGAGACCCGCTGGTAGCTAGCTCCGATATCCGCCAGATGAACCGTCCCTGCTGGTCGTTGAGAACAGGGAAACAAAAAGAAGCCAGCAGTCACCGTGAAACTTGAACGCCGAGGTCCGCTTCGAACGGGATTTCCGCGAGACCACGCGCCGTTTCTGGGAATACACAGAAATGCGGATACAGAGTGTGGACTTGCAAAGTTCCCAGCAGAATCGATGGTTGGTGAAGCCGAGAACGCTGGCTGAGTTGATCCTCCATCTCTCCCAATCACCGTGACCGCACATGGTTAACGTCGACGCGTCCCTGTATAGCTTCCACGGAGGTGTTACCAAGAGCGGCCATCTACAAAAGACAGGGGACGGATTAATAGACCGAAGGGACGAACCCAGCGCCTCTTGCTCGCCGAGTTGTCTCAGACGATTCGTACGGGTGCTCGATGACGTTCTGAGTCGCCTCCGAGACCGTCGTCTTCACAGCAGTAGATGTTTCCTAATGCCTCCCTCAGACGCAGTCCCGGAAAAACGAAATAAAGGCAGAGCGCACCTGTTCGGGAAGAGCGGCTTCAAGTTAGTCTTCAACGAGGTCCGTCCGAGTCGACGGTGAGACGCCACGTAAACCCTCTCAGGTGTAGTCGCCAGGATGCGGATAGTATACCGCTGGGGGTTTACAACCTCTCAAGCTTCAAGTCCGTGAGTGGGAGCTGCGTAGGGAATCGCCGGAGCCAGGATCTTGCGCGATGAAAGTTTGAGACAAGAGAGTTGATCCGATGTGACTCAATTACACGCTTGTTTGGATGCCACCTCATTGCCAAACACGTCCCCCTTGGCTTCCCGTCCAACGCTGCCACACCGTCGGATTCGCCGCCCGCGCGCAGTCCTAGAATGCCCAAGATATAGCCCCCTGCATTACCGACTCTTTCCACGGTGGATTCGCTTGACGGCCACGTCACCCGCGATGTGGCTTTGCCGCTCGTCCTCCACGGCCGCATCTGAGTCGTTCGGCCGCCGAGAGGCCTGGGATGTGCGGCGTCTGCCGATTCAGACCCGTCCTCCATTCTCATGGGTTACGACCAGAGGACGCTCTTTCCAATTGCCCTGCCCGAATCTCTTGCAGGCTTCGCGTACGTCTCTTCGTTCCTTCTATTCTCTGTCTTGCTGACTTCCGGACCTTCAAGCTCGTCTTTGGTCCTCTTCTAAGCTCGCATACGCTTCCCGCCGCAGGTTACGCTTCCTAGGACTATTCCGAAGACGTGCGTCGCATTAGCACCATCTTCATACCATCCTCACGACTGTCGCTAGCCTGCAGATACTACGACCTCTCTGCTACGATGGTATTGCCGGACATTCTCGCGCTTTGCCACCTTGCAAGAAACCCGGACCGCCGTGCGCTTCAAGACTCGGGGTCGCTGAATGTGGGAGTCCATATTCGCAGCGTTGTCGGGTTGTCGTGCGAAGGAGGCTCCGAGGAGTGGTCTGCCCGTTCTGGCGGTGAGTAGCCCTCACATGCATATGTCTCTAGCTGACGCAGTCCGTACCCAGCACCCAACCCTTCGCTTCTCCACTCCCTAGTCCGCCCTCTCATCTCTACGCCCTAACCCTCCCCTCTCCCTTAACCCCTTCGTCCCCGGGCGGCGGCCAGCTCGTTACCGCACCCTTTCAGTGCAGACGGATGCTCTCGACATTCCTCGCGCGCGTGCAGCCATTGGCAGTCACAGAGAGGTCGTCGGCTTTGCGGAGACTCGGAGATCGAGCACCGATGTGTTTGCCGTGACTTCTGGCGCTTGCGAATGACTGCTGGGCGGTGGGTCGACGCATACGTCGCCATGCAAGGCTGCAAATACACCCGCCGGACCGCCCGTCGCCTCTCCAAACCATGCCTCGACGACCCTCCGAGTCTCCTCAAGTTCCCCCAACCCTTCTCCCCGAATCTTATTCCGGGTCACCGCCAATTCGTCTCGTCTCGTCCCATTCGGTGGCTGTGCAGATCGTCAATACGTCTTACGACTTTGCGCTCTCCCCGTTCACGCTGGTCGCGCCGACGATACAGGAGCTCACTGAGCCATGGATAGGGCTCCTCCAGGACGGGTCGCTTCAGCCATTCACCCAACGACCGGGATCTCAGAGCGTCGAGGGCGTTTCCCCCGCCATTTTGGCGTGATTCGCGGGGGCATGGTGGCGTTGCGGGAGGATCCTCTGGCGATGTCGAAGTGTCGTATGGGTCTGTGGGGAGCGCCAGGGATGGCCCTGCTGCTCGTGGGTGCGAGTTTGGTGCTCCGCCGGAAACGACGACGATTATCGAGTCTTTGGTACCGCCATACCCTCCATCGCGCAAACCATTGTCGCAAATAGCCAGCTCGTACCCCCTCCCACCATACGCCTCATCCGCGCTCCTCTATCTTGTCTGATACTCCTTCGTCATCCATCGCCATGGCGCTGTCCTCATCCCGCCGCCCTTCGTCGATGCATCGTGACTAGTGTGTGGCGTGTCGTTTCTGGCCCATCCGAACGCTGCGCACCATCGCGGGGAGGTCGAGTATGGATGGCCAGCCGGCGTGCTTTTCTTTGTGGAGATGTGGGAAAACGCCTGGGCGATGCGTACCTCCCAATACCGGCCCGTTCCGTCGCCTGTTTGCGCTGCTGCTGGTCGGCGCTCATCCGCTCGCAGATTTCGGCTTCATACTCGAGTCGAATGTCGCGAAATGAGCAACGACAGGCGCTCGTCTTCCCGAACCAGCCGCAGAGACTAGATACCATCCATTCCCGCTCTCTCCTTGCTTTTGCTGTCACTACGCATACTACGTACCCATTCGCTGTTCACCCTGATGCGCTGCCCATCGCCCTTGCCGCTATGTATTGCCGCTCGACGGACACCATTGATATTCACTCGCTAGTCAAACATGAACTATGATATCGAATGCTGCCTGCGGAAACTCCATACAATCTACTGATACAAACGACATCGGCGTCGACAGCAATACGAGGGACGAAGCAGTAGATGGTTGACGAGGACGAGCGCTTGGCTGGACTCCATTTCGTAGGGAGGAAATAAACATGCTACTCAAAGCCCGTGTCCTGTTCGAACGGACTTTCCCGATTGAAATCTGAATGAGAAGGGGGTGCGGATTCCTACGGTGTATCGCTTTTGTTGTGGGCTTGTGAGGGTGGAGGTGAACGTTGATGATATAAGAACGAGGGTATTCGAAGAGCGTTGTGCTGAAAACTTTGAAGAAGCGAAGAGAGATGCATTTACTGACTGTAAGGGGGGAAAGAGGGGGCGGTCGTCTCGTTCACCGTGGCCAAATTCAAGCCAAGTGACAGCATCAATAGTCCGCGAGAGTTCTGGAAAGAAAAGGACAAAAATGATTGGATCCTATGGCTCAACGCCCAACGCCGTTTCGAACGACTGTTCCCCGTATACACCATACTCAGAAGGAAAGGGAATACGGATCTGTGTGGGCTTACGATTGGATGGCGGGAATCGATGAACAGGACAACAAACTACCGACCTTGAGGTGTTTTCCAAGTCCCTCGTCACATTCCCGCTGTAAATAGACAAGTCGAGGGTCGATAGTGACGTCTCGAGCACCCAGAATGAAGCTCCCGCACTTCTTACTATGCATTGCTACGAGCAGTGAGAGACTTCGTAATCTCTCAGGAATGGGATGCCGCACAGATGTTTCGGCTGAATGCTGGATCGAGAAAGTTCGCTGCGCATGGGACACTTCATTTCATCCGAAAATCTTCTCTCGTATAGATACTCCAATCGTAGAAATACGCAAAGGTGTTGTGGATCGCCGATGGCTTCGTCAACCTGCCCGACGGGGTTTAGGATGACCGCGCGGCTTAGGCTTCATTGGTTGCACATCCGGAATATCGACGATCCGCAGAATGTCTCGTTGGTGACATATGTTCAGATCGCGACGAAGTGCTTGCACAAGAGAGCAGGCCAGCCGACACTCCCGAGCCATCACACCGACGCGATATCGCAGCTCGTGCGTGTCGGGATGGTCGTGCTTAATGAACGGCGCTGGACAGAGAGTCACCGTCTGAAGCTTCGGGAAGATTGCTTGGTTCGCGAAGCACGCATCGAGCTTCGTCCAAACCTCGGAGCGGTATGAGCGGAGGTCGCTAGGCCGCATGCTGATTGGAACCGAGATGGTTTCGACGAGGTCAAATGAAGGGACAAGCATCAGGCCGATGCCGCTGGTGGAGGCGATGGACGACTCGGATAAGGTGAGCGAAATTACAAGATGACGGAGGTTGCGAAAACGGCTGAGATCTGCGCACGAGCCATCGAAACCTGGATGAGTGAGGAACCGCCTGGATGACTGGAATAGTCGAGAGAAAACTCACCGGGACCTGGGTCGCCCGGCAATTTTAATGTGTGGATAGTCTCTGCGGCGCCACTGCGGAAGTAGGGGTTTATATCGTCCCAAGAACACCGCGCCTTGCCGAAATCAGATAGGTCGAGAGTCGTAATCTGGGCTGGGATGGGGTCCAATGAGATGACCCAGTCGAGGAATATCGCATTCGATGAGCTGAGCATGTGCAGGCTGGGCGGAAGGGTGGTGGCTTTAGGTGCCGGCGTGCGGATAATATCGTTTAGTCGGCCAACAAGCCTTAGGGTCGTGATAGAGGAGAAGGAGGCGATGAGGTCGAGGAACGGACCGAGCGGAACGGTCGATGAAGAGAGTGTCAGAGTGAGTTCCTGAACGGCGGATGCGAATTCGGAGGGGATATCAATAAGGGGGATGAGAAAATTTGGGAAGCAGTCGATGGAGAGGGATTTAGGACGGATTCCGTGGCGGTCGAGCGCGTAGATGACTTCGTACGGTGAGACGACTGGCTGCATAGCCGGGACCTCCGAGTTGTCATCGTCAGCATCCCAGACTTGGGCTAGCGATACCTCCGCGACACGATGGTTGAAGGTGGCGTGGGGAGAGGAAATTATCGATAAGAAGTCGAATAGTCTGCGCAATACCACCTTTTCATCGCCTAGATGGCTGTAGATGTCCAGCTTGACTGACGCGAAGGCGTGCGTCCTGCTCCGCGGCACCCAGTCTTTCGAGACCAGACTGCATGCGAGGAGGGTTGGCTGGTCGTCGTGTAAATGGTCTATGGTAGCGTCGTAAAGCTCCGGCGGAAGTGGCAGCATCTCGAGATGGTGGTGGTGAGAGACAAGCGGTCCAGATGTGACAGCTCGGATCAAACGTCTGTTTGGCCGCCATCTCAGAGCCAAACACGTCTCCCTTGCTTTCCCGTTCCACCGCGGCCATGCGCAACCCATTCAAGCCTTCGCGGTGCTAGAATGTCTCAACTAGCTCGCTCCTCCACTACCGGGTCTCTCCCAGGTGGATTCGCCGGCTAGCCACGTCACTGGCTATGTGGCTTTGACGCTCCTCACGTCCGCATGCGAGTCGTTCGGCCGCCGAGCAACCCAAGCAAGCGGCTTCCGTCTGCCGGTTCAGACCGCTCCTCCAGTCTTGTGGACAGTGCCAGGACGCTCTTGCCAGGCTCTCTCCTCGAATCTCTTAAATTCGCGTACGTCTCGCCATTCATTCTGTTCTTGCTCGTGCTTACTTTCGCCTTCTAGCTTCTCCTTGGTATACTCCTGCCCCGCGTTCGCTTCCAACCAGAGGCACCAGAGGTTACGTTTCCCAGGAGGTTACGGTTTCGCAGACACCTTCATCTTCGCTCAATCCTGACTACTGTCGCCAGCCGCTATATACTACGACGTCTGTCCTGCAACGATGTTCCTCGACACAATCTCCTCCTCGTACCTGCCGAGACTTCGCTGCCTCGCCGACCACAGGCCGCCACTCACGTCAAGAAGCCGCCGAGTCTGGCTGCCAGCAAACCGCAGTATCGTTGGTTTGCGGTGAGAATGAAGGCTCTCGAGAGTGGCATTCTCTCGATCTAGCTGGGGAGGATGTGAGTAACCCTCTCATACACATATCCATCGCTGAAAGCCGCTACAGTCCACACGTACCTCAGCGACACCCAACCTATCCCCTCTCCACTGCCGCGTCGGCCCTCTCACCTCTGCACTCTCCTCCTCACCCTCTCGTGTTGCTCTTCTCCAGGGCCGAGTTCGATACCACCGCAAACCGATGCTCTTCGTGTATACCGCCGCGCGTGCATTTATTGGCAGTCACAGCGAGGTCTCCGGCTTTGCGCCAACTCGGATATCGACGACCCATCTGCTTGCCGTGGCGTGTATTGCTGCCGCGACTTCGGCGCTGGTCAATGAAGGTGGGACGACGCACCCACCCGTCGCGAGCCTAGCATGCATATAGGGTTCCTCTCCAACCCGACCCCGACGACCTTCTGTCTGTACTCGACATCCCCGAGCCTCTCCCCACTCTCATTCCCGGCACACCACCCATTCTTTCGCCCTTCGCTCCTCCGGTGGCTGTGCAGATCACCAATACAGACAGCGACTTTGCGCTCTCCCTGTTCACGCTGGTCGCTCCGACGATGTAGGAGAGTCACGGGCTATGGGCGGGACTCCTCGAGGACGGGTCGGTTCAGCCCTTGTCGACGTCGGTGGGATCTCAGAGCATCGAGGTCGTTTCCCCCGCCATTTTGACGCGTTTCGTGGAGGGCCAATGACGTTACAGGAAGCTCTTCTGTCGATATAGAGGTGTTGTGTGGGTGTGTGGAAGGCACCAGGGACGGCTTTGCAGCTCGTGTGTGCGAGTTTGGTGCTCCCGGACAAAGGACGACGAATATTGGTTCTTTGGCGTTGTCGTCCTCCCGTGTCTCGCTCTCAACGCTCATACCATTGCCGGTGATGGTGCATCCATACCCTGCATCCCCATACGCATCATACGCTTTCCGCTATTCCCCATCTGACACTCGCTCGTCGTCCATACCCTTGCCGTGGAGCCGAATTCCTCATCCCGTCGACGTCACCCCTCCGCCGATGGATCTTGACTGGTGGGGCGTCTTGGACTCTTGGATATGCCTAACCCGAGCTGGACACCATCGCGACGCGCCAAAGTATTCATCCGCGTCGTCGCCGTCCTCGGCGGATACGCCGAGCGCTGCGTAGTCGGGTGATGCAGATGGATTTGTGGAACGAGCCCTTCACGACCTCTTTTACGAGTTATTAGAGCAGAAGCCGAAGAAGACGCGCTGCCTCTCTGCTTTGCTAGTCGGTCGTTGGTGACAAAGAAGCGTTCGTTGTCGTCGTCGCCGGTGTTCGCTGCTCCGGTACTACACGTAGCACTACGGACACCATCCACCGTTGTTAGCCGGACATACCAGATCCGTACATCCAAGCCGTTGCAGTCCCTACACTACACTAAATACTGCGGTCGAGTACAGATGAATGCAATTACTGTAAAAATGAAATTGACCCTGTTCAAAGCCCACGTCCGCCTCGAACGGACCTCCCGATGATAGAACGCGCGGCTGACTCGGAATCAGAGGGGGATGCGGATTGAATCTGGACCGCAGGTGGGCTTGTGAGGCTCGAAACGAGGGTTGATATTAAGATAATACAAGGACGAAGGACGGGGGGCTACTTGTAACTTGCTTGTAACTTATCGTTCCTCGTGAAGTCTAGACTTTAGAGCGGCGCAGTTGGATTGTTGGCAGAGCGGCACGCCGGCAATACGAACAAAGACTGTAGGAAACCCGACCAAAATAGAGAAAGGGGAAAAAAAAAAGATCTCTGAGGCCGTTCTACAGTCCCAAGCCGCTTCGAACGGCCGTCCCTTGCACGTTGGTTTGCGATTGTCGCCTCGTACACACTGCGGGATCTGCATCTGTATGGGCTTGTTATACTCGAGGTGATATGGACGCGGAGGACGAGGCGCTAGAGATTGAACCAGTTGGTCCTCTGCGCCCAATGTATACCACCGTGGCGCAGTCGGCGTTGTCCGTCCCTACCGCCGAGCTGATTATGCGCAGGACACAGGCGCAATTGGAGCAGGTAAATGAACTGCTAGTGCAAGAAAAAAAAAATGTTCAATCCTCTGTAGCACCGTAGAGCCCATGTCCGCTTTGAACAGACAATCCCCTGCCTAACGAATTGGTAAGTACTTACGATCTCTGTAAGTATGCAGGGATGCGGAGACATGACGCGCTGGGCTTACGGTTCGGAGGGGTAAACGCGGTATATGGTTAACGAGGCCGAGGTAGGTTTCGTTCACTCAGGGCTCCATTGGCAGCGAGAGGAAAGAAACTATGGAGAAACAGTGCAGTGGCTGCCAGTGCTCGCCGAAGAGCATAAAAAGGAATTGAGCGTATTATTGTGATGCTAGAGCCCATGCCCGCTTCGAATGAACTTCTCCCCCGAAACGTTGACATAGCGCTATACAAGAGTAGCAGGAGGCGCAGATCCCGATGTGTGAGCTGCCAGTGGGCTTGCGCAGGTGGAGAGATATATTTGACTGAGGAACGGTGTCTTCTCGCTTTCTGATTCCACTGTAGGCGTCAGCGCTAGCGTTGCTGAGTTGTAGCCAAAAATCGAGAAATGGAATGTTGAGAGCGCTAGAGAGTCCTCAGAAAAAGGGTACACACATGTTCCGAACGGCCCCAACGCCGCTTCGAACGGCTATCCCCATGAAATCACAGCATCTTCCATACGATCAGGGGATGCGGATACGCGTTTGTGTACCGCTCCTGGGCTTACGATGCGGTGAGCTGAAGCGATGGACATTAGAACGAAGAGCCCGGTCAGTAAAGGAGAAGAGAAACTCACTCTGTTGAGGAAGTACCAAGCTCGAGCTCAGGGTGCAGACCATAACGTGCATCTCCGACCCCCCCAAAGATAGTTGACGCTGGGTTTTGTGCCCTCCGTCCCATAGAGGAATCATTTCGTGCCAAAGCTGTACAGCGAAAGCAGGCCCAAACCGCCGAGAGATGAGCCGAGCATCCTGCTTCCAAGTCGACAAGATTCTTGAATCATCAAGTTCAGCGAGCGACCAGCTCAGCTCGAGTGAAGCCGACGAGTTGCCTAAGATTCTCAAAGACACCGTGGCCTGCGGTGTGAGGCCAAGTGGTCGAGCGTTGGGGAAGATGACGGCCGGAAGCAACGCGTTGCCGACGTTGTCCTTGTTTGGTCCCCGCCGGATCCGAGTGATCCGATTCGTCACTTGCCTTCCGCCTCCACCATCGCCCAAATAGCACGTCTCCTCTTCTGCTATACTCCCGACAGACCACCTCTCTTCTCCACTCCTCCGACCCACTTTGAGACCATACAAGACCGTCCATTCGCCGGCACGCGAACGACGCAAACGATCGTCCTCGTATCATGCTACGAACGCCAGGATCATCGTCAAATGTAGCGTGTAGCTGGGAGGTGGATGGGCGCTGCCAATGGATTCGATTAGAGGAAAGAGGCTCCTGAAGCGGCCTACCTAAAGGTGCGTTGACGCTTTACTGTCGATATCAAATCGTCCTCATTCACGGTATACAGGTCTTCGGCTATTCGCACCTGCTGGTTGGATGCCAAGCCCTAGACAACTGGCCCAAGCTCGTCGTCGCACCTGCATAAACCCTCCCAGCAAAGACGCCGTTCGTCCTCCCTGTCGTTAGCCAGCCCGCGCCTGAATCGGAATGGGAGGAACGACACCCGACGTAGCAATGGCTATCCTCGCTATCGTTGCCCTCGCTGCAGCTCCCTCGTCATCCTCGTCGGCCTCTTCGTATTCTTTGCCGTCCGCGCTTCCCAGCTCGCCCGCGTCACTCCAGCAAAGCCAGCAGCGGAGAATTTCGCTCTTGAGGACACCAGCAGCTCCAGATATGCTCGAATCCTCGGCGCAAGTCGACGCTCCCGCCGTCTAGTCCCTCCGCAAGCACAGAAGCCTGGGGAATCCTCCCGGCTCGCTATCGTACGTCCTATTCTCTCTTTTTGCTCGCAGTTACTTATCTATCGCAGTGCCGAAAGTACACGTGTCCGAAGTGCCTGCGTCGATGGCCAAGCTGGTCATAAGTCGCCATGTACGTCTCTGTTCTTTTCGTCGTGCCGCGTTAGCACTTCCTCCCACACGCACGCTTACGCCCGGAAGTTCCCTGTTTGCAGACCTTCCGCCGCGTCTCCCCACTTTCGTCCCCGACCACCTCTCATTTCCCCCGCCGCTCGTCGTCCCCGCCAAAGCACTCGTCCGCCTCACCGTCGTCGCCGTCCTCGGCAGATACGACGGGCGCTGCGTAGTCGGGTGACGCGGGTGGATTGTGGGATGACCTTCACGACCTCTTTAACGAGTTACTAGAGCAGAAGCAGAAGAAGACGCGCTGCCTCCCAGCTTTGCTAGTCGGTGGTTGGTGACAACGAAGCGTTCGTTGTGTTGGGTGCTCTGTACGGACGCCATCCACCGTCGTTAGCTACATACCAGATCCGTACATCCCACTCGTCGTTATCCCTACGCTACACTGGTCGAGTACAGATAAATGCGATTACTGTAAAAAGCTTCTAGCTCCGTAACCTTTCAAAGTCCACGTCCGCTTCGAACGGCCGTCCCAATGAGAAGAAACTGTGCGTCTTGGACTTGTGGGCTTCTGACGCTCGAAGTGGTGGTGGATAATACAAGGGCGAGGGATTGGGGTTGGGACGAAGGCAATGGTGCTGATGAATTCTCACGCAGAACAAATTGGACGAGCAGCAGCATGAATACCTAGAGAGAGAAAAACAAGTGCGTGAGGAACAGCTTCACAGCCCAAAGCCGCTCCGAACGGCCGTCCCTTGAACATTTGTAGCATTCTTCCCCATGACGCTGCGGGATCTCAATGCGTATGAGCTCATTGGGCTCCCGATCCGCAACGCCACATAAACAATTCAAGTTGACCGTTGACGAGGACGAGTCGCTATAGGAACCGGGACCGGAGCTGCACGGCGAGATGGACATTGGCCGCTGGACAATACTTACCACTGAGCGGATTATGTCGTGCCGGCGAGTAGACGCGAGGAGGCAAAAATAACTGCCATTGCAGATTGGAGTTAGAACCGTTTAAAGCCTACGTCCGCTTCGAACGGATAATCCCCGGCCAACGCACGTATGGAACATGCTGAAGAAAACTGTGCGATACGGAGACGCGGAGAGCGCTGCTCAGTGCTGAGGGGAGGGGAATATGGTTGACTTCGGAGGACGATGGGTTTTGCCATTCGTTCGTTTCGCTCGGTTCAGGAGGAAAAACGGAAAAAACGGCGAGCGGGAGAGGAGAGGAGGATGCAGATATCAGCAAGTGGTCGCCGAAGAGAATAAAAAAGGCACTCACTACACCATGGTAGAGCTCATGTCCGCTTCGAACGAACTTCCCCCAAGGTCATTCACGAGATGTACAATAAGAGGGGGCGCAGATCCCAATGTGTGGACTGCTGGCGGGCTTGTGAACGTGGAGGCCGGCAGCGATGTAATATGTGTGACAGGAATGTTCCGATTCCGACCTTCATCATCCTGCCAAAAACTCGATTGCACCAGCCCGCTGCCTACTCCACACGAGAGGCACCTGGACGTGCAACGAGCTACAGGGCCTCCCTCTACCTTCTCTCTGCATACACACACTGTGGCAGCGTAGCTCCTAGAATGCAGAAATTCATTTTCCCCTTCTCAGACTGGGACATCGAGATTCAAACGGGCGCATCCAGCTCAAATGAACCAGGAATGCTCCAAAACGTCACATAGAGCCTTGACTCCAGATTATGTACCTCCTGCTCTGAAAGCTGGGCTATCCCGCCGTTGTCTGCTCCTCAGCGCTCACTCCGCCGGGCGACGCAGTGCTTAATCATCGATGACACGTGCTCCCCGGGCCGCTTCAGCCATCACGATGCTGAATCATCGCAGCACCTGACACTCCAGCGTCGCACCTCCCCGTATCTCTGACCAGTGATTTGAACATCCCTGAATGGTCAAACATTGAGGGTGACTCTGGATCTTACTCATGAAAATTTGAAATTTACCCCACAAAAAACATTCATAAAGTAAAAGCACATGCAGCGCGGAACAAACTATGGCAGAGTGTTTGGTGGTCAAGACATTACGAGAAAGCATTCATTGAATTTGGTCCACATCGAGGCCCAAACCATCTTGCTCTGTAAGAAACTCCATGTCAATCCACACCACAAGTCTAGCTAATCCTGCTGTTTACGGACCCTGAGTCTTAGATCCTTGCTTTCCATTCCGGTGCTGCGGTACAGACAATCCGCGCCCTCATTGGCAACTTTAACATAAACACTTGGTTTTATTTTTTTATTTTTTATTTTTTATTTTTTAAAACACAAGGTTGATTGAAGATTGCTTGAGGTTGTTGATGTTCTCCCACACCACCTGTTTTGATTCAGGGATACTAATGCCAGTTCCGTTCTAATGCTTCCTTGCAGCTCGGTAGTTCTACCGCGAGGGCCTACGGCTGCTCGTGAGCTCGGCTATGCGGAGTTGGAGGAGGTGCTGGGCCGAAGGTGTACGTACTTCTTTACGTGCTTTTGTATACCTGGAAAAGTCCAGCAAACCGGCGTTCGTAAGTCGGACCGTGCCGTGTATCAATCCAATCCAATCCAATCCGATGTGTTCTCGCTTGCTAGTTAATTCCGAAGCAACTCCAGGCGTAACCGGGCGCGATTCAAGCCAAAATCGAGAGACCGCGTATCGAAATTCCTGAAAAAGAGTGCATATAAAGCCCAAGGCCCAACGCCGCTTCGAACGGCTGTCTCCCATAATATGGGCAGAGAGCAGTGGGATAAGGAGGGAGACGCGGATACGGACCTGTGTACCGCTGCTGGGCTTACGATGCGCTGGGCTGAAGCGACAGACATTAAAACGAGGCCCAGGACAAGAGGTATAGCAAATACCTCTTGATTTCTTAGACCGCCGGGGGGGCCTGTGTTGACAGTTATAAGTTCAAGGGCCGAATGCGGGAAGTTATTCAGATTACCTCCAAGAGGATACCGAGGCGTTCCTCCAGCAGCAGAGACGGTAGTAGCACGCAAGAGCAACGGCTGTATCTCGATAGAATAGCCAATCCTCGTAGCATTCGGGGTGTGGGTGGACGAACGGCTGCACCAGCGTCATGATATTGGAGAGGGATGAGATCTCGAAAAGCTTCAGGTGTATCCGGCGAGGAGACGTTCAACTGCAGCGGAGGAACGAGCGACCCGGAGCTTGGGCACTGCAAACTTCGATCCTTCGGATGTCAATAGGAGGCAGGTGTCCGGGTCGGCGTTGGCGTACACGGGACGGAAGGAGCGACTATCTGAGCGAAGAGGATTCGGATGAATCGCGAGTAACTAGAAAGACCAGAGGCACGAGATTCCCAGTCGACGATTCCGATGAGCCCACCGCCGCTTTGAAACGCTGGTGTAGTCGCCGTGATGTGGATAGTATACCGCTTTACAACCTCTCAAGCTTCAAGCCCGTGGTTGGGAGCTGCGTGAGGGAATAGCGAGATGAAAGTTCGAGCCAAGAGAGTTGATCCGATGTGACACAATCACACGCTTGTTTAGATGCCACGTCATTGCCAAACACGTCTCCCTTGGCTACCCCGTCCAACGTTGCTACACTATCGGATTCGCCGCCGGCGCGCAGTGCTAGAATGCCTCAAGATAGCCCCCGCCATTACCGACTCTTTTCCGCGGTGGATTCGCTTGACCGCCACGTCACTCGCCATTTGGCTTTGCCGCTCGTCCTCCACGGCCGCATTTGAGTTGTTCGGCCGCTGAGAGGCCTGAGATGTGTCCCTAATCCCTTCAGACCCTTCCTCTAACCCTCATGTATCACAGACAGCGACATGATGCTCTTTCCAATTGCCCGCCCGAATCTTGAAGAACGCGTACGTCGTTTCGTTCCTTCTGTTCTCTGTCTTGCTGACTTCCGTACCTTCAAGCTCGTCTTTGGTCTTCTTCAAAGCTCGCATACGCTTCCCGCCGGAGGTTACGCTTACTAGGAGGCTTTCGAAGACGTGCGTATCGTTAGCACCATCTTCGCTCCATCCTCACGACTGTCGGCAGCCTGCAGATACTACGATCTCTATGTGTCCTGGCGCGCTCGTGGTTTTCTACCTCCCGTGACTTCGCTACCTCGCAAGCTGGACCGCCATGCGCGTCAAGGGTGGCAGAATCGGGCAGTCTGTATTCACGGCAGCAGTATCGTCGAGGTGTGGGGGGCTCCGCAAAGTGGCATTGTCTCGCTATGGCTGGCGTGGAGGTGAGTAACCCTCCCCTACACGTTCCTGTCGCTGAAAGCCGTTATAATTACAGTCCTAACTCAGCGCATGCAGCACTAACCCTTCGCTTCCAACTCGCGCGTCCGCCCTCTCACCTCCGCGTTCACCTTCTCCCCCTTTCGCCTTGCTCTTCTCGCTACCGCGCCCCTCCAGCGCAGACGGATACGCTCGACCTTCGTGTATACCGGAGCGTGTGCATCTATTGGCAGTCACAGAGAAGCCGTCGGCCGTGCGGAGACTCGGTGGATATCGTGCACCCTTGCGCCTACTGTGGCTTCTGTTGCAGGCGCGACTTCTGTAGGCGGGTCGATGGGTCGATATGTCGTTGGGCGAGGCTGCATATACACCTGTCCGTTCGCCCTCCGTCTCTCCAACCCACATGCCAACGACCATCCGAGTCTCCTCGACGTCCTCGAAACCCTCTCCCGAATCTCATTCACGGCCTACCACCAATTCTTCCATTCTCCGCTCTTTGGTGGCTGTGCAGATCGCCGATGCACCCCGCGACTTGTCGCTCTCCCTGTTCACCCTAGTCGCGCCGACGATGCAGGAACGTCATGAGCTATGGATGGGGCTCCTCCAGGACGGGTCGCTTCAGCCATTCACCCAACGACCGGGATCTCAGAGCGTCGAAGGCGTTTCCCCCGCCATTTTGGCGTGATTCGAGGGGGCATGGTGGCGTTACGGGAGGATCTTCTGTCGATGTCGAAGTGTCGTATGGTTGTGTGGGAAGTGCCAGGGACGGCTTTTCTGCTCGTGGGTGCGACTTTGGTGCTCCGGCGGAAACGACGACGAATATCGGGTCTTTGGTGCCGCCATACCCTCCATCGCGCAAACCATTGTCTAAAATAGCCAGCCCGTACCCCCTCACACCATACGCCTCATCCGCGCTCCTCTATCTCGTCTGATACTCCTTCGTCATCCATCGGCATGGCGCTGTCCTCATCCCGCCGCCCTTCGTCGATGCATCGTGACTAGTGTGGCGTCTCGTGTCTGGCCCATCCGAACGCCGGGCACCATCACGGGGAGGTCGAGTATGAATGCGTCGGCCGGCGTGCTTCTCTTTATGGAGATGTGGAAAAACGCCTGGGCGATGCGTACCTCCCAGTGCAGGGAGTGACTCTTTGCGAAGCTGCTTCTCGGCGCTCATCCGCTCGCGGATTTCGGCTTCATACTCGAGTCGGATGTCGCAAAACGAGCTACGACGGAAAGTACTCCTCCGCGTCGTCGCCGTCCCCGCCGTCCCCGCCGTCCTCGGCGGATGCACCCAGCGCTGCGTAGGCTAGGCGGGTGACGCGGGTGGATTTGTGGAACGACCCCTTCACGACCTCTTTTACGAGTTACTAGAGCTGAAGCAGGAGAAGACGCGCTGCCTCCCTGCTTTGCTAGTCCGTGGTTGTCGTCGCCGCCGGTTTTCGCTGTTCGCTGCTCCAGTACGGACGCCATCCACCGTTCTCGCCACATACCACATCTATACCTGCATACCGCCGTTGTAGTTTTTCGTACACTACATATACTGCGGTCGAGTACGACGATGAATGCAATCAACAAGGCTTCCAGTAAATCGTTCTTATGTGCTGCAGGAGTGAAAAAAAATATGCGCTGTCCAACTCCAATTCCAAAGCCCACGTCCGCTTCGAACGGATGTCCCGATCTGAGGTGATGCGCAAGAATCAGAGGGGGGGATGCATGCGACTACGCAGTTGAACGTTGAACGTGTACCGCCTGTGGGCTTGTAAGTTGTGAGGCTCGAAGCGACGGTTGACAAGACAATGTAAGGACGAAGGACGGGGCTACTTATCGTTCACTCGTGAAGTCTAGCGGGGCGCAGTCGGATTGTTGGCTGGGCAATACGAGCAAAGACGGTAGCGACGGTAGGAAACCCGACCAAAATAGAGAATGGAAAAGAAAAAAACGAAAGAAAAAAAAAACAGGAGGAAGTTCTACAGCCCAAAGGCGCTTCGAACGGCCGTCCCTTGCACGTTGTCGTTCCACGCTGCGGGATCTGCATGTGTATGGGCTTATCATAAGGATACAGATACTATAGTGGACGACGCCCTTGGTCCTCTGCAGTTCATACCACCAAGTTAATTATATTCAAGTTATGCGCAGGGCGCGATTAGACGAACTGCAAGAAGAAAAAAACCTTGAAATTCCCCGATGTACCTATAGAGCCCATGTCCGCTTCGAACGGACCTCCCGATGGCAAATTGTCAACGACCATCTACTAAGTGAGCGGGATGCGGAGACGTGAAGACCGCGTTGGGCTTACTGTTGGGAGGGGCCAACCCGGTATATACTAGTATGGTTGACGAGGAGGTAGGTTTTGCATCTTCGTTCACTCAGGACTCTACATATTGGCAGAGAGGGACAGAATTGATGGAGACACAGAGCACCGGCTCAGTCGGCTGCCAGTGCTCGCCGAGGAGAATAAAAAAGGAATTGGGCCAGCAAAAAAAAATCCGTTAACCTCAGTCCATGCTAATAGAGCCCATATCCCCTTCGAGCGAACTTCTCCTCCGAAACGTTGGCTGAGCGCTATCAGGAACAGGAGGCGCAGATCCCGATGTGTCGGACTGCCAGTGGGCTTGAGATGTAGAGGGTTACGGCGATATGGGTTCGACTCGGGGATGTCTTGGTCCAATCTTGTTTTCTCGCTCATTGCTCGTAGGTTCTGAATCTTGATTCGACTGTAGGCGTAAGGGTGGCCAAAATGGAGAAATCGAATGTCGAGAGGGGCGTACTGGAAAAGAAAGAAGGATAAGCGCGGAGTACAACGGCCCAACGCCGCTTCGAACGGCCGTCCTCATAATACGTCAAGGACTTGTGGGTCTAGGGAGGGATGCGGGTACATTTATGTGTGCCGCTGCTGGGCTGACGACGCGGTGGCCGTGAATCGATACAGAAGTGAAGGACAAGAAGCTATACCTAACTGAAGGTGTGTTCGAAAACCCTCTTCAGATTCCGTCGCAGTGTGCGGAAAGTTACACGTCGACGGTGGAAAGTGACGTCTGGAGGAATGAAGCACCTTCAGCGCGCGGTTCAACAAGGAAATACAAGGATTTGGTCGAAGGTCGTCCACATAACAACCCGAGACCAGTTACGGTCTCTTCCTACACGTTGGTGTGAACAATCTGCTCTCAGAATCCGGAGACGCGGATAAGACTTGCTGTTGAACCTGAAGAATCGTCAGCGAGACATCGGGGATAAAAAAAGGGATGGCCAGGCTGGGCTCCAAGACCCAGGTCCGCTTCGAACGGACATTCCCGGAAGCCAGAAAATATGTCTGACATGCGCGGGGGATGCGGATGTGGATCGCTGTGAGCTGACTGCTGGATTACTCTCTAACAATTACCGCTCACCGCTCATGGCCCAGCGCGGCCATCTATGAGAAAAGTAAGAAAGATAAAGGGACGGACGAATACGGCGAAGGGACTCGCCAAACCCAGTGCCTCTTCCTGCCGCGATCTGCGAGTTGTATCCCGTATACGGATGCTCGATGCTCAAATCACCGTCTGAGTCGCCTCGGGGACATTCGTCTTCAGAGGAGTAGAATTTGACTACGACGACCCAGCCCCAATCAGCACGAAGTTAACAAAAGGCAGGACGGACCCTGTTGGCGCAGACCAAGCAACGGGGACTTCAGTCCAGGTTGCAGGCGACACTGTTTCTCCTCGGTGCCCAGATATAGTCGACGGTTTCTATATTGCCCACAGTGCACCTTTCGACGGGCGTCCGTAAAAAATCTGCGTCGTTCGCGACTTCGCGATTATATCTGCGTTAGACTGGGGAGGAACACTAGACCGAGGCATGCGGCGAAGGGCAGCAACCCTCCGAAGCCACGGCCGCGTCTCGGTACAATACCTGATTGAGTCATCGCAGCATTCGGGGTGGGGTAGATGAACAGCTGCACCGGCGTCGTATAATCGAATGGAGCCACGTAATCGACGAGCGCCGAAACAGCCAAAGGTGTATTCGGGAAGGAGCCATTAACCTAGAGGGCACAGGATGAGCAGAGAGGGTGGTGTCCGAGTCGGCGTTGGCGAAGATGGGAAGGGCTGACGATGCGACAGACGATGGTTCGCATGAAGCGCAATTAACTTGAAAGAAACACCAGAGGCACAAGAGATTCCGAGTCGACGATGTCGCCGCTTTGAAGCCCTCTCAGGTGTAGGCGCCGGGATGCGGATAGCAGTTACCGCGGCGGTTTACAAGCTTCAAGTCCGTGACCCTGGGTGGGAGCTGCGTAGGGAATCGCCGGAGCTATAGGATGAAAGTTTCAGACAAGAGAGTTGATCCGATGTGACACAATCACATGCTTGTTTAGATGCCACCGCATTGCCAAACACGTATCCCTTTCTTTCCCGCTCCACCGCGGCCACCCGCATCCCATCCAAGCCATCGCGGTGCTAGAATGTCTTAAATACCTTGCTCCTCCATTACCGGGTCGCTCCGCGGTGGATTCGCCGGCTAGCCACGTCACTGGCTATGTGGCTTTGACGCTGGTCCTCACCTCCGCATGCGAGCCGTTCGGCCGCTGAGCAACCCCAGGCGCCTCCGTCTGCCGGTTCAGACCCTCCTCCAGTCTTCCGGACAGCACCAGGACGCTCTTACCAGGTTGTCTCCTTGAATCTCTTGATTTCCCGTACGTCTCGCCATTCATTCTGTTCTTGCTAGGGCTTACTAGTACTTTCGTCTTCCAGCTTTTCCTTGGTATACTCCTCCCCTGCGTCCGCCTCCAACCCGAGGCACCAGAGGTTACGTTTCCTAGAAGGTTACGGTTTCGCAGACGTGCGTCGCACTCACTCCATCTTGGCTCAATCCTGACTACTGTCGTCAGCCGCTATATGCTACGACCTCTCTTCTGCGACGAGATTGCTCGACCCTCGGGCTTTCGTACCCGCCGAGACTTCGCTATCTCACAGAATGCAGACCGCCATGCATGTCAAGAAGTCGCTGAGTCCGTATTCACCGCGGTACCGTCGAGTTGTGGGACGAACGAAGGCTAGGCAGAATGGGACTGATTTGCTCTAGCTGGTGGGCAGGCGAGTAACCCTCCCCTACACATATCCATTGCTGAAAGCCGCTACAGTCCACACGTACCTCAGCGACACCCAACCTATCCCCTCTCCACTGCCGCGTCGGCCCTCTCACCTCTGCACTCTGCTCCTCACCCTCTCGTGTTGCTGTTCGCCAGCGCCGAGTTCGATACCGCCCTTCCACCGCAAACCGCTGCTCTCTCGACCTTCGTGTATACGTATACCGCCGCGCGTGCATTTATTCTCAGTCACAGCGAGGTCTCCGGCTTTGCGCCACCTGGGATATCGACGAACCATCTACTTGCCATGGCGTGCATTGCTGCCCCGACCTCTGCGCTGTTCCCTGAAGGTGGGCGATTGGGACGACGTCGTGCCTAGTATGCATATACACCCACCGCCCCTCGCCTCTCAAACCCCGATCCCGACGACCTTCTGGATGTCCTCTACATCCCCGAAGCCTCTCCCACTCTCATTCCCGGCGTACCACCCATTCTTTCACCCTCCGCTCCTCCGGTGGCTGTGCAGATCACCAATACAGACCGCGACTTTGCGCTCTCCCTGTTCACACTGGTGGGACCGACGATGTAGGAGAGTAATGAGCTATGGGTGGGACTCCTCGAGGACGGGTCGCGGAAGCCATTCACGAAACGCTCGGGATGTCAGATCGTCGAGGGCGTTTCACCCGCCATTTTGACGCGTTTCGTGGAGGGCCAATGGCATTACGGGAGGCTCTTCTGTCGATACAGAGGTGTTGTGTGGGTGTGTGGAAAGCACCAGGGACGGCTTTGCAGCTCGTAGGTGCGAGCTTGGTGCTCCGGGCCGAAGGACGACAAATATCGGGGCTTTGACGTTGTCGTCCTCCCGTATCTCGCTCCCACCGTTCATTCCACTATCGGCGACGTGAATTTCTACCCCGCATCCCCATGCGCTTCACACGCCTCCCGCTATACGCCGTTTGATACTCGCTCGTCATCCATACCCATGCCGTCGTCCGAATTCCTCATCCCGTCGACGTCAGCCCTCCGCCGACTGTCCTTTCCGCGGCGTCTTCTAACCGTAACTCCTCCCCCTCGCCGTCGTCGCCGTCCTCGGCGGGTGCACCCAGCGCTGCGTAGTCGGGTGATGCGGATGGATTTGTGGAACGAGCCTTCACGACCTCTTTTACGAGTTACTAGAGCGAGAAGCAGAAGAAGACGCGCTGCCTCTCTGCTTTGCTAGTCAGGGGGTCATGACAACGAAGCGTTCGTTGTCGTCGTCGCCGGTGTTCGATGCTCCGTACGGACGCCATCCACCGTTGTTAGCTGCACATACCGGATCCGTACATCCCACTCGTCGTAGTACGCTACACTATATACTCCGGTCGAGTACATACGAATGCAACTACAGTACTATAAAAGCTTCCAGCACTCTTTGCATCGCCGACTGCGGCTGGCATGGATGAACCAAAAACTCGTCTAAGTCCCCTTCAAAGCCCGCGTCCGCGTCGAACGGACGTCCCGATATACGTCTGAACACCCACTTGGATGTGTACCGCTTGCGGGCTTGTAACGCTCGAAGCGTTGGTCGGCAAGGTAGGTCGGCTCGCTCGCTGCCGGGAGGAGAGACGATGACGACGACGATCTTGTGGGTGTGGTGAAGGGAACGGCCGTCCCGGCCAACGAGAACGTCTACGACAACGCCTGGTGGACGGCCGAACCCGTACGCAAAGGCCGCCGAGGATCTGAACGAGACCCAGAGCGACCCAGCGTAAAAGGGACTCAAAACTCAAGGGACGGGAGGGTGGGCACAAAAACTCGGCGGACGGCGGGGAGGGAGGACGAAGGCAGAAAGACGCGGCGGGAGACATGAACGCGAGAAGAGACCGAGAGACGTGATGATTACGGTGATGGTGGCGCTCACTCGTCACTTCCTTGCCTCACACTCAGCCTGACTCGCACGCTCGTCTTGGCTGAGCTAACAATAATATTAATACAACGACGAGGGACGAAAGCTGCGGTGGTGCTCATGATCATGAATTCTCACGCAACGCAATTACTGTAGTATTATATATGAATAAGTATACAGGACTGGAAGACCTTGCAAACCAGAGAGAGAAAAAGAAGTCTACTGGCACATTTACAGCCCAAAGCCGCTCCGAACGGCCGTCCCTTGAATGTTCTTCACATTTATCAATAATGCTGCGGGATCTCAATGCACATTGGGCTCAGTGGGCAGACAATCCACAAAGCTACACAGACGGTTCAAGTCTACACAGACGGTTCAAGTTGACCGTTGACGAGGACGAGTCGCTGTAGTGACCGGGACTTCAGCTGCCCGTGGACGGCGCAATGGATATCGGCCGCTGTACAATACTTATCGCTGAGCGGATTCACTCCGAAAACACCAAAATTTCAGATCACCTTAACGGGGGTGCTAAAAGATGAGCTTTTGGTTCTCTTTTGTTATCTGGTAAAAGGTGTTCTTTTCTCTCCTTTTAACAGAGGGTGAAAAGAACATCTTCTATGGCCATAAAAAAACCAAAACCAAAAGAAGAGCTTTTAGGGCAGCTTTTGAACTGATCTGAAATTTCGCCATATTCGGAGTGATTATGTCCGGGTCGTGCCGGGTCGTGCCGGGGAGTAGACGTGAGGAGGCAAAAATAACAAAAATAACGACCAGGAATGAGTGCTAAAGCCTACGTCCGCTTGGAACGGACAATCCCCGGCAAACACACGTATGCAACATGCTGAAGAAAGCTACGGGATGCGAGACGTGAAGAGCGCCGCTGAGTGCTGGGGGAGGACCATGGGATGTTTCCCATCTTCAAGTTCGGTCGTTCAACGGTCGTTCGGCTGGACGCCATCGGTTGAGGAGGAAAAACGGCGAGCGGAAGAGGAGAGGAGGATGCATATATTGTATCGTTCGTGCACGGGGTGCCAGTAGTGGTCGCCGAGGAGAATAAAAAGGCATTCGACCAGTGTCTCCGTCCGTAGAGCTCATGTCCGCTTCGAACGAACCTCCCCTAAGGTCACGGTCATTCATGAGATGTTCAATAAGAGGGGCGCGGTCCAAATGCCAATGTGTGGACTGCTGGTGGGCTTGTGAACGTGGAGGCCGGCAGCGATATAAGCATCTATTTGACTCACGAATGTTTATCCCGATGTTTTCTCGCTCGCTGCTTGCTAGTTAATTCCGAACCAACTCCATGAGTAACCGAGCGGAATCCAAGCTAAGATCGAGCCCGAGATCGTCCTAAAAAAGAACAGCGAATACCCAATCCTGCAAGGCTCAATGCCGCTTCGAACGGCTGTCCCCCATGATATTGGAACAAACCTTGGCATAAGGAGGGAGACGCGGATACGCACCTATGTACCGCTGCTGGGCTGACGATCCGGTGGGTTTAAGCGATAGATATACATTAAAACAAGGCTCAGGACAAGAGGTATAGCAAATACCTCCATCGCCGGCGGGCCTGGGCTGACAGTTATAAATTCAAGGGCCGAATGCGGGAAGTTATTCAGATTACCTCCAAGAGGGTATTGCAGCTGTGTAAAGTTGTAGAATAGGTTCGATTCATGGATGACGCGTAAGCTCCTTGAGAATAGAGAGACCCGCTGGTGGAGGCGCGACCAGGTCCAGAACCGCCAGATTCCAGAGCTAGAGTTCCTCTTCAGAGTTCGATATCCCTCAGATGAGCCGTCCATGCTGGTCGTCGAGGACGGGGGTAACAAAAAGAACCTACCATCTCGCAAACGCCGAGGTCCGCTTCGAACGGGAATTTCCGCGACGTCTGGAAATCTCGGGGAGTGTGGACATGTGCAGAGTGTGGGCTTGCGACGTTGCGAGCGAAACCGATGGTCAGTGAAGGCGAGAACGCTGGCTGCGCTGAATTTCTATTTCTTCCAATCACCGCTCATCGTCAACGTCGACGCCTTGCACTGACCGAACCAGATCGCGGACATCCACAAGCGAATCAAATAAAGCAACGGGACGGAGGAATACAGCGAAGAGACTCACCAAACCCAATGCCTCTTCTTACCACTAGCAAGAACGATCTGCGAGTTGTATCAGACGATTCTTATACGGGTACTCGACTCCCGGGGGCTCGTCTGAGTCGCCTCCGGGACATTCGTCTTCAGATCTAGAGCCGTAGAGTTTGCCTGCAGTAACTCAGCCGCTTGAACGCCGGAGAGAGAAGGACAAAACGAACTCACCCTGTTCAGGAAAGCCACAAAGCTTGAGACCAGCCTGGAGGCGATACTATTCCTGCTCCGCCTAGCCATAGTCGCCGTTCCCCGTCTCACCCTCTCTCCGCGTCGGCGTTGGCGAAGACGGTAAGGAGAGGATTTGTGTGTCGTGGTGAGGGAAAGCAAGCGCGTTGTCGGAGTCACGGCCTAGTAGAGTTGCACCTGAAATTAATTGCCAGGTTAAAGCTCGAGAAACCTGGTAAGATATCAGCCTGAGTGGAACAAACAAAAGATCTCGTTCACCGTCGAGTTCGCCATTTAGACCCCACCGCCGCTTTGAACGGTCATTAGTCGCCGGGTTGCGGATACGGATGCGTACGACTTGTGGGGTAACCACCCTTCAAGGCCGTCGTTGGGAGCTGTGTAGGTTGCGCGATGAAAGTCTGAGACAAGAGAGTCACCGGCGTGACTAGATCACCGGCTTGTTTGGATGCAATCTCATTGCCAAACACGTCTCCCTTGGCTTGCCGGTCCAACGCTGCCACACCGTTGAATTCACCGGCGGCGCGTGGTGCTCGAACGCCTCAAGATGTTGCCTCCGCCGTTACCGGGTCTTTTCCGCGATGGATTCGCCAGCGCCACGTCACTGGCTATGTGGCTTCGCCGCTGGTCCACCACACCTGCATCTACGTCGTTCGGCTGCTAAGAGCCCTTGAAATACGTGCGTCTTCCATTTCAGACCGTTCCTCCATTCTCAGGTCTCACAGACAGCGGCGGCGGGGCGCTCCTTCCATGGCCCGAATCTCTTGAAGTGCGTGTCTTCGTTCCGTCTCTTCTCGGTCTTGCTGACCTCCGTACCTTCCAGCTCGTCCCTAGTATAGCTCAAATCGCGCATACGCTTCCCACAAGAGGTTACGCTTTCCAGGAGCTTACGACGTCGCCTTCGCTCGATCCTCACTACTGTCGGCAGCCTCCGCATCCTACGACCGCCGGCGGAATCTGGGAAGCCAGCAGTGCCGGGTTGGCGTGCGAGTGAGGCTCTGAAGAGTTGACCTCGTCGCATTATGGCCGGGCGGAGGTGAGTACCGTCGCACACACACACACATTTCTGTCGCTGAAAGCCGTTATAGTCCCTACTAAACGCGCGTACCTCAGCGGCACACCCTTCCCCTAACCACTCCCGCGTCGACCCTCTCGCCTCTGCACTCTCCTCACCCTCTCGCTCTTCGCCAGAGCCGACCTCGTTACCGTCCTTCCAGCGCAGACGGATGCTCTCGAATCTCCAGATATTCGTGTACCCGGCCCCTCGCGCGCGTGCATCTGTTGGCACTCAGAGCTGGCAACTTTGCGGAGACTCAGAGGAGTTTGTGCAACTATGTGCCTACCGCGGCTTCTGTCGCTGGCGCGATGAATGACGGGTGGAGACGACACCCACCCTCCCGTCCGCCCTTCGCCTCTCCAACCCATACCCAGACGACCTTCTATGTCTCCTCAACGTCTCCGACACTCTCTCCCCCATCTTATTCCCGGTCCACCGCCAATTGCGTCTCTCTCCTCGCATTGGGTGGCTGTGCAGATCGCGGATGCATCTCACGACTTTACGCTCTCCCTGTTTACGCTGGTCGCACCGAAGTTGCAGGAGCGTCACGAGTTATGGGTGGGGCTCCTCGAGGGCGGGTCGCTTCAGCCCTGGTTGAAACGGGTGGGATCTGAGAGGATCGAGGGTGTTTCCCCCGCCATCTTGGCTTTGTTCCGTCGAGGGCCGCTGGCGTTTCGAGAGACTTCTCTGGCGATGCCGAGGTGTTATGTGGATGTGTGGGGAGCATCAGGGATACCTCTGCTGCTCATGGGTGCGAGCTCTCAGTTGGGGCAAAAGTGACGATGCATGTCCGTCCTTCGGCGCCGCCATCCTCTCTTCGCTCTCCCTATCGCGCACAGCACTGCCAGCGATGGTGGGCTCGTACCCCGCTCGCCATACGCTTCATACTATACCTCCTCTGATACTCGTCCGGAGTCGTCCGGAGTCCTCATCGCACCGACGCCAGCCCTTTCGCGATTGATCTTCCGTTTCCGAGCTCCGATGTCGCAGCTATTCTGTGCGTCAAATCCCGCATGGGTCATTCGCTTCGCGCAGAGCAGCACTTGGCGCAGAAGTAGACGAAGACGTTCTGCCCTGCCGGTCGGTAGTGAATGACGAAGTGTGCGTTCTCGTCGCCCTCGCCCGTCGGTGGTCGCTGCTAGTACTACGGACGCCATATACCGTCGCTGCACGTACCACACCTGTCCCGCCCATTATTGTAGTTCCTACGCCACATACACTGCGGTCGAATCCGAAGATGAATGAATTCGAACAGCTTCCACGAGTGCATCTCTCGCATGGCCTACTGCCATACTCGCGTGAAGGAGCAAAAAAACGAGCGCTGATATTTAACCCCGCCGTCCGCTTCGAACGGACTTGCCCCCTCTATTTTCGAACAAGTGCAATAAGCAGGGATGCGGATAGTACATCCGGTGGCATGATGTTCAAAGGGTCAACGCCGTCTATATCGCGTTTACCAGGAGGAGTTGCCGGCACGAAGAGGGTTGCTCTTCGTTCCCTGACAAATAAATGCGGCTGTAGTGAGATATAGGTTGTGTCCTGGCAAAAGAAAAAACAGGGCGTTTCTAATCAACTTGGACCAGAGCCAACCGTCCGCTTCGAACGGACGTTCCCGAGGTCCATGCCCCTCCAGAGCGTGAAATACGAGCTATTCTGCGCCGGCTTCCCATTCAAGGTCAAACGAGTGGTAATCATAACTGGACGGACATCGCACCCCAACTCCGAGCCCCCTTGGACTTTGACCAGCAAATGGATTGCGCGTAGAACTGAATATGGGAGCCGAAGTCAAGGTTCAGCAGGCCCGCGCTGCAATTGACTGTGTTGTAAAGTAAGAACTCGAACAAAACCCTCGCAGAATCACAGATGCGCTCAGGAAGTATTGATGCGAGCCGCTCAGATACGGATTCACAACGCTATATATAAAGTCCGACTGTGAAACCCCGACGCCACCTCGCGGCTTTTTCTTGACAATTGATCGTTGTTGAATAGAAAGGGAAAAGTGACGAGGACCTTTACCATATTTCATTGGTTTCACTTCAAGCGAGGAGTACAGTATAAGACGGCGAGGGAAGGACACCACCAACCCAATGCACCCTGCCACAAGCATGCACACAGTTCAAGCGCAGGACCGCACCCCCATGGCTTGCATCACTTGTCGCAAGAGGCATATCAAGGTATGTCGTCGTGCTTCCATCCAATCCGAGCTCATCGTTCAGTGCGTCCCCGCCAACAAATACACCGAACGACGATCGTGCGTGAACTGTATTCGGAAGAAGATCGTCTGCGAGTATCTCGAATTCGCTCCGAGTCCACCTCCACGTCCACTGGCAGCGCCGACGATATTCCGCGACTTCCAGCCCACCGCTCGGGATTCACGAAGGAGGCGTGATAGTCGCACCTCGTCCTCTTCCTCACCACCTCCGGTCCGACTCCGAGTCGGCGATTCACGCGGCTTCGAGCCGTACCATCTCCAACGCGGACATCACATACACGCCTCGCCGAAACTCAAGTGGTTCGCCGAACAGCCCGTTGGTGACCCGAGCCCGTTCTGCCTCCCATCCCCATCTGATTCTGCCTCCACCATACCCTGCATCAGCCGGACCAACATCTTCAGCAGCAGCAGCAGCTTCGACAGCAGCTGTTACAGCGAGATGTCAATGTATACGTACCTAGGCTTGCATGGGTACGTTCGCGTCCCTCAACCTCGGAAGACGCTGCCATCCCCGAGTTTACTGGGCTGGGACTCGGACGTAGCCCTGGTGTACACCACGGACTCGGACTCGGGGCGCGTAGATCGTGGCTCGGGGTATCTCAACGCATGGTGATTCGATGGCCTAGTGTCGGTTTCTCGTGTACCCACCGGCAATTGTTTGAATGTTGAATTCGTCAGAAGTTCCTGTATGGTGGCCTGACTCGGAAGGAGCAACAGTGAGATGGCGCACCTTCTCGCGGTCGAGCCTTTCGGAGTCTTTGGTATCCTTTCCATCCATCTTGGCAACTTCCTCTTTTACGACACTACCAGTCCTTCAACGAGAGCGTGGGGCGGGTCGTATCATCGCTGGCAGGCCGAGGGTCCGATGAGAGGATGTGGTAGTGCGAGGCGAGAAGCCGGAGGAGGAGGCGGCAGAACTGTAGAGGTAAAACGACTGTCAATCGGATTGGCAGTGTCGACAGTCAAAGAAAAACGCACCTGTATCGTAGCCAGGGACCGTCCTGGCCGTTTACCAGCCCGAATACCGATCTGGGCGCGTGTCGCTGGCAAAATCCTCTGCAGGAAGATGATTATAAGCGAGCAAAGGCAAAGGCAGCGTACGCGGTCGAGCTGGACTGCGCCGTGTTTGAAGGGAGCCGAGTCATGTCGCCCAATTTCAAGGAGACTACTCGGAGACTACGGGAAGAGAAGGTGCAGGAACTGGTCGTTAGACAGTGAGAAAGGGCGTCGATACAAGAGCGCACCTGCTTATATCGACGCATCCGTTCTTCTTCGCTACGAGGTAGTCTACAACCTCCAACTCCTTGGTCTTGGTTTGGTCGTCGCTCGGTTACAGACGTCGCCAGAGAATGCCATCCATCGTTATGGCGCGTCTGCGCGGGAAAGGGCGAGTAACCAGTGGAGAACGGAACCTGGTGTCGAAGGACGTGTATGCCACTGCGGAGAGAACAGGTCAGCGGAAGATCTCTCTCTCAGAGTACAGCGGAGAGCAAAGGACATCGCATACGTACCGCAATGCAGCTCAGCCAGGCTGGCCCGCGAGACTGCACCGTGACCACGCAGGACATCGAGCTCATTGCCCATGGCGTTGTCGGTGTGGATGTCCAGAGCGGCAGGATGGGTGAGTATGGATATTTCAAGGGCACGCGGTGTGGATTCACAGCTCGTTGTCAGGAGTGTGACAAATGTGACCCACACGTGGCTCGGCTTCGGTCTCCTGCGGCTTTTCGGCTTTTCACCTCATCAGTGTGACGCGTTCCACGTTTGCTTCCGACCACCATCTTCGAATGCCCACTGGCCAGGGTTCATCCCAAGACTCTGGCGAAAACCTCGCGCAAAGCGTGTCTATGCTGCGCGTACTAGTAGTTCGTCTCCCGCCCAGCGGTTACTTATAACAACGCCCAAAATGCTCAAACTCGGCTGATCAAAACGCCTTCAATGCTCAGCCGCTTGTCTCCTCACCTCGTGGGCACCAGCTGCTGATTCGACTGGCAGAAAGCAGCTGCTGATTCGATTGATTTCTCCAACTGCCAACCAACAAAAGTGAATTGAATCAACGGGTGTTTCGATGCTTCCGCGGACGATTGGCGGACCATCTATGCACCGCGAACGGGTTAAGCCGCATATTTTGGAGTGCTGACTTATGCTGACCATCCTCAGAATGACGTTCCAGGCCGATCGCGTCGGTCGCAGCCGTGGACAGACGTGGGTTTTGACGACCCATCAGCCTTCTCACATACCGTCGTCAGGCTTCTTGGGCGCTTCTGGAGCCTTGTTTACACCGAAGAGATGACTGGCGGGACGCTCGGTCGGTTATCAAATTTGGGGGACAGTGAGAACGGGGCTTTAAAGGATAAAGCACCAATCGCACCCCGAGTAGTTCTATCCGATGCTTTCCCAGATCCTCCTCCCAATTGCGGCGACGGTCGCCGTCTACGTCCTCCTCCATGCCTTCCAAATCCTGTACCGCAACCTCTCCTCGCCGTTGCGCCATATCCTGCCTGCCCCCAGAACTCCCAATTTCATCACTGGGAATTTCGCGGAGATTGCGGTGAGCCCTGTAGTGTATCCGGGAGGACCAGTCTCTGAGTGGATTCAGGCCGACCCGAAGCTGATGAGCGGATGGCGCAAGGAGTTTGGTCCCAACTTCTTGTTTCATGGCATGTTCAGTGTGCGCTGCCTCGCTTTTTCTTTCGTCCATATGAGCTAACGCTCGCCGGCGATAGGTCTCTGAACTCCACACGGCTGATCTGAAGGCGCTCAACCATATCATCGCCCACAGCGACATTTACCGTCGAGCGGAGGTCAATCGGGATATCACGCGGCGTCTCATGGGCGAAAGTGCGTTTCGCTACACTTCTGTGTCCTGTCCTAAAGGGCGACTAGGTATCTTGTTTGCAGAGCGAGACCAGCATAAGCGCCATGTGAGTTTCCGAGTCGATTAACTTTGTAATGCGCTGCTGATTATCTTTGCTAGAGGCGCGTTATGGTGAGTCCGCGACACAGCGCCCGAGGAACTTGAAGGCTGAGCCGCGTCAATAGAATCCAGCGTTTGGTGTTGCCCAAATTAAAGCAATCACGGAGATCTTCGTGGACAAGGCGGTTCAGGTGAGTAGCCGCATGTTCTCCGTCTAATGGATGTATTGACGATCTGCCCAGCTACGCGACCTCTGGGGCAGCCAAATCACGCAGCAAGGCGGTGTCGAGGGCCAAGGCACCGTCGAGGTCCTCTCGGGTCTTCGGAAGATGACGCTCGATGTCATTGGGCGTGCGGGTGCGCAAACAGTCCATTCTTTGCTCATGTTCTTTTATCGTATACAGGTTTCGGATACGAGTTCAACGCGCTCGAAGAGGGCAAACCCAGCGAGCTGAATCGCGCATTCACGGATCTCTTCCACTCCCCGCATTCGAATCTGTATGGGACGGTTCGGCTGTCGCAGAGTATGGTGCCGATCTTGAAGTTGTTGGTGCGTTGCATCTCGTCGAGTCCGTCCATTTTAACACAGAATGCGTGGCAGCCGCTTCCTGGAGGAAAGGTGCTGCAATCCGCCCGTGCGCGCATGTATACGATCGGGAGCCAGATCATCAAGAGGAGCAAGACCAGTTTGAAGGCGCAAGCGGAGTCGGAGCAGGACGAGGACAAGGACGAGGAGAAACCGCTCGGGGGACGCCGCGATTTGTTGTCGATTTTGTTGAAGGCGAATATGTCGGCCGGGTTGCCCGAGAGTCAGCGGTTGAGCGATGCGGAGGTTATTGCGCGTACGTCTGGCTTGCACTTCTTCGCGGTCCTTGCGTGTTGACGAGACATTTACAGAGATCCCGGCGTTCTTCATCGCTGGACATGAGACCACCAGGTGAGGCGAACGCGCTAGAATTGTCGTTTGTCATTCACACATACATCCATCCTCCAGCTCGGCAACCGCGTGGGCCTTGCACGCACTCTCCCTGAACAAATCCGCGCAAACCAAGCTCCGCGAAGAGCTCCTCAGCGTCGACACGGAGAACCCCACGCTGGACGAGCTCAACGCGTTGCCGTACCTCGACCAAGTGGTTCGTGAGACCCTCCGGGCGCATGCCCCGGTGGTGTTCACCCAGCGCAAGGCCATGGTGGACGATGTTCTCCCGCTGAGCAAGCCGGTGGTTGATAAGGAGGGGAGGGAACATTGGAGTTTGCCGTGCGTCTTATGTCCTTTTCGCTTCGAGTCTAGCGTTAATTTAGCGTGCAGGATTCCGAAGGGACAGATGGTCCATCTCCCGATCTGGGCCGTGAACACGTCGACGGAGATTTGGGGAGAAGATGCTCTCGAATTCAAGTGAGTAGCCTGCTATATACTCCAGAGTGTTGCTTACGACGAAAACTACCGCAGACCCGAGCGATGGGACAAGACCCCCGAGGCCACCAGCGCCATCCCTGGTGTCTGGGCTAACCTGTTTACGTTCTTCGCGGGCCCACAACACTGTATCGGGTTCCGCTTCTCGCTCGCCGAGTGCGTTCTTCTTTTTCTTTACCCCTTCTCGAGTTCCTTCTGAATCTGACAACGACAAACCGACAAATCAGATTGAAAGCCCTGCTGTTCACGCTGATCCGTGCGTTCGAGATCGACCCGGCTGTTCCCCAAGGCGGTATTGGTCCCTTCACGACGGGGCTGATCACGCTGCTCCAACGTCCGGCTGTGGTGGGAGGGACGAAGCAGGGGGCCGGGCTGCCGTTGATTTTGACGCCGTTGAAGAAGGAGTGAGTGATAGCGGCGGCAATATATGAACGTTATCCTGAACGTTCGATAACGTATACTGTTTGTTTAGTTGATACATCAAATATCTTGCGTCGACCTTGTGGAACACGACCATCTCTAAAAAATGAGTCTGAATTAGTCTCTATGGTACATTAGGTCCGCGTTCATTCGAGAAACGTCGCACCTGCTGTTTATGCGGAGCGAAGCCTTCTTAAGTAATAACGATCGATTGAAACCAAAACACCCTCTACTCTAGAGTCCAACGTTCAGGATGAACTCCATTGTTACTCCAAGTCGCATGAAGGCCAGGACAGAGGCTACTGACAGTGGCGCCTCGATATATAGCATTACTGTTTAAACGTGCTCCCCAGCATAGTTTTATCCTCAGCCGGCAGCTCACGCAAGCCGAAAGTTCTATTTTGATCGCGGTTGGTCGGGCTCGGCCGGCCGATCCAAATGGGGCTTGCCGACTGTGACATCATGATGCCACGTGTCATCGACTTGGGTCTGCTCTCGATTCTCATGGCAGCCGTGTAGCCCAGCACCGACTCTACCATGGAACAGAATTCTAACGTCAACCGTTCTAACTTCTCTCTCGGCTTAATCCTTCATCTCTGATTTGGTCTGTCTTGGCCTTCGTCCACAAAATTTCACCCGTAAATGTAATTGACTACCAACGGCGGCCCGGAACGCACAATCCTCTATGCGATATCAAGCCCAAACCACTCGGTCCTTCGTGCCGACACCCTGCTCTGCTCCTGGTGTAGCCTCGCACTTGGCACGTCAGTGGACTTCCTTCCTTCCATGCACGTCTGGTCATACATCTCACCGCGCTAAAGATGACGACGCTCCCATGCGGCGGCGCTTAGTCTCACTCGGCATGACTTGAAGGAATGCTGCGGGGACAAAGTTATGTCCGAACCTCTCGTGAGCAGTATCGGAGGCAGTGGGGTGACGGAGCGCAATTTTGGGGACATCCAGGCAAGTCAGTTCGGTCTTGGTTCCCGAATCAAGCATCTCATCTCGGTCGTACTGGAGCATGTTCCGCCCTTGGACGTACGGCGCTCGACCTCATATTTAGCGCCCGCGCCTTAATTTTGGCCCGCGCGGCCCCGCCACGCCGAACGATGGCATTCACAGACTCGGATCCTTCAAGCCGTTGAAGCCTCGATGGTTAGTGGACCGTCGGCGAACCCTTCGACTGTCCCCATCCTCCCATATGGGTCTCGGTCCGCGCGTGACCCCGAGCGCCGCCTATGGTGCGATACTGGCGATACGTATAGATGATCGCCGTCGACTCGGCGTTGCTATATCCTTGGTAGATCCCGCTGGCTGTCGACGATCCGGATCTGCAATCTTTTTGTTCGTGTGGCAACCCCTGCGCTGTCGCGGAAAAGACGACAGCTTTGCGCGACGTAGAGTGGGCTTCTGTCTAATTCATTCAAGTTCTCAGCGGCCTCGCTGGTGCCCAATGAAACCGACACATCCGTCTTGCGTAAAATCCTCAGGACGGAAGAAAGGATCAATCCACTGCATGCGTGGAGCCCGTGCATATCGTCGGGAACCTTGTCCGTCTCCGGCGGAAACCACGCTGATGTGAGTGGATACAAGCTGCCGGGCCGAGAGGAAGGAAGCATACACCGGTTCCCGGTATCTATCTTCGGGCGGAGTTTGGGAATATCGGCTTGAGCTGAAAATCTCCGCCGGTTTCTCCCGATTTCCCACAACTGAGCGAGGTAGTTCAAATCCCCTTTTGGATTCAACGTATATGTCACTCTTGCGCAGGAAACACGCCGTACTTTCAAGAAAAGCGCACTCGAGACACGGGATCTGACGAACGCCCTTATGCGGACACCTCAGGTGCCGAGGTGGTGCCGAATTTCTGTCTGTGTGCATCCGTTCAAGCTTTACCATTATGACGCGCAGATAGAACGACCTTCAGGCTCGGGCATGAAGACCGGTGGCCGAACCAGAGGCTTTCGTCGGCTTACCACTGGACTGCTGCACCTTCGAGAAGTTGGTCCCCTGATTCCTTCTCTTGACACACTTGACGTTACCGCGGGAGATAGTCGTGCCGACCTTCGTGCCGTCGAGGGAGAGACTTCCGTCTTTCCGTCGGTTTTCTTAGAGATTATAACACGCAGATGGAGCCACAGGTGGGTCATCGACGATAATTATCGAGTTCTAGAATAAGGCGGACTGCGGAAGGAAGGAAGGAAGAAATACGATCAGGCTTCCGGCTTCCTGTCGCACGCCAGCTATAAGAAGGGGCTCCACCAGCCGCTCTCAAGTCATTCACCATGTCTTTAAACCCCCTCCTCGTTTCTTCCGTCATCGTCGGACTGGTACGCGCCACAATATCCGCTTTAACCGCCAATCTGACTCGTTGTGTTTTTATTCGCTCTAGGCCAACCATGGCTACTTCCAGAAATACGAGCCCTCGACGGCGCACTACCCGCTGCTCGCCCTGCTTATCCAGCCGCCTATCCTGGTATTGCTGCTGGGGCTGCCCACCGTCCGCAATGTCTTGACTGCAACCGCTGTCCTCCTCGCGACGCTAACGTCGTCTATCGTCGCGTACCGACTCTCGCCCTGGCATCCACTCGCGCATATCCCGGGTCCCACCCTCGCGAAGATCAGCAAGCTGTGGTCTGTCAAGCTGTCGCTCAGCGGAAAGAAACATCGCGTGTTCAAGGAGCTGCATGAACGCTACGGCGATTTCGTGCGCACCGGTACGTTCGAGGATGCTGTTTCGTATACCTGGTGCTGATTTAGTGTGGACAGGTCCGAACGAGGTGTCCATCGTCCACTCTGACGCCGTCAAAGCCGTCCTTGGCACGGGCGGCTTCCAGAAAGGCCAATGTACGTTCCTGCGCGAGCAAGGCCTTCCCTCTAAGAGCTAAAACTCCACGCAGACTACGATCCCTATTCGGACCCCACTCTCGGATCGCGCAACCTGCTCAACCTGCACGGCGACGCCCATGCAAATCGGCGGCGCGTCTGGAACCGCGGGATGAGCTCTGATTCGCTCAAGGGCTACGAAAGCATCCTGGCTAACCGTGTTGCGTTGCTGTTGGAGCAATTCGACAAGTTCGCCAAGGGCAGCGGGAAGGTGAACGTCGCGGAGTGGTTTGGATATTTCACGTTTGATTTTATGGGTGATATGGCGTGAGTTGTTTTGTCCTGTCTTATGTGCGCCGCTGATGCTTTACACGCAGATTCGGTGGGGGGTTTGAGATGCTGCGGGATGGAAGCGATAGGGATGGGATCTTCTCGGTCATTAAAATCGGCGTCAAGTGGGTTTGGCTACGGTGATTCAACGGACTCGTTATTAATCCGTTTCCTTCAGAGCGACCGCGGTCATGGGCCAGATTCCCTGGATTACTCCCACAATGGATGTTATTCCTGGGGCAAACGGTATTGTGCAACGCCTCCGCCGCTTTGCCCAAGACAGTGCGAAGAACCGGATGGCATCTGGTCCGAAGGATCGGAAGGATTTGTGGTACCATCTGGTTCGTTTCATCCATGCTTGAATGAATCTGTTCTGAAATCATGCACAGATGGATGAAGAAGGACACGAGAAAGTCCAACCCACGGTGCCTGAGGTGGTGGTCGACGGCGTCCTGGCGATTGTTGCGGGCTCGGACACGTCTTCGATGGCGCTTAGCAGGTTTGTTTTCCGTTTGTGCATTCCAGGTTCACGCCGTTAACGTTGATTCGTAGTTTCGTCTGGTGTATGATGAGCAACCCCGACATCTACGCACGCGCTCGAGCCGAAGTCGACGCTGTATATCCCGACGCCGAGGCTATATTCGATTCTGAGAAACACGGAGAGCTCGAGTTTGTCACTGCCTGCATGTGAGCTCTTTCTTCCCCCTCCACCGTCGTCCAGCTCAGCCGTTCCACTTGCAGTCAGGAAAGTCTGCGTCTATACCCGCCCGTACCAACAGGCGGGCCTCGCAAGATCCCCGCCGGCGAGCCGAGACTGGTCGCTGGAAAGCTCATCCCCGAACAAACCCAGATCTACCTCCCCTCCTACGTGATTCATCGCAGCCCCAACCATTTCTTCCCCGCGCCAGACAAGTACGATCCCGACCGGTGGCTTCGACCGCACTCGGAATCGGAGAAGCTGAACCAGGCGATGTTCCTGTCGTTCTCGTATGGTGCGGCGAACTGCGCTGCTAAACGCCTTGCTTGGCGCGAGCTTATCATGGCGGCGAGTGCGGTGTTGAAGCGGTATGATATGCGGTTTGCGGAGCCGGCTGGGAAGGAAGGGAAGGGGTGGGTGGATACGATTGAGGATTTCTATGTGACGGATGCTGGGAAGCTGATGGTAGACATTTCGTTGCGCTGAATATTCGAAGAAGAAGTTTGATCCGCAAACCAAAGCACGAACAGTGTTATAGAGGACTGTGTATACGTGAATTTATGAATAGTAACGACGTTTCTGGGAGAGAAGTTGCGCACCGAAAAGAAAGATTGCTTTATCGTCTGGAACGAAGGCTGCGCGGAGTCTCTGTGGAGGACTGGTTCCTCGGACGAGCCCATTCTTCCAAATCCGAGTCCTCTTCCTGTTCTCGCTGTGGCTCTTCTTCATCCTCCTTCTCCTCCAGAATCGTCTCCAAGCCCGTTCGCTCCTCACGCCCGAAACCACCGACCCACAACAGGCCCATAGCCACCATCGACACCGCGGCACCATTGAGCGTATACCTGGCCGCCGCATGCAGGTACGCGCCCACATCGACGGCTTCTCTCATCGCCGCTGGTATCCGCACGTGTATGATAATCGCGACAACGCTGCTGGTGACAACGAGGGAGGTAGATTTCCAGAGGGCTGTTGTTTCGTGTATCCGTTGGGAGGTGGGCGGAACGTCGAGGACGTCCAAAAGGAGTGAACCGAGAGAGAGAATCGTCGTGGTGAGCTCGAGTCGACGCCATCTGCGAGCGCGTAAACGTCCAAGTTTCCGCCAGTTAGATGGCCATGGCGAGACATCGTGAGCCAGCAACCCCATCAACACAAGTGAAACCACCGCACACTCCGCCGCTATCACATCTTGCACTCCGAGCGAAATCCGTAGGAAGGCGCGTGCGACGGTAGCGCTCATGTGTGTTGGGTACATCTTCAGCGGGAGGATGCTGACGAGGAGGTGGCTGAGGATGAACAGCACCGTGTGGGTCGTGGTTACGCGGAATGGGAGACTCTGAGGGTTCGGTCGGGGTAGCATGGTGGAGAGAGCCGTCTCTGCGTGGCAACGATCTAGTGATTGGCGCCGGAGTCTCGGATCAAAAATGGTCTGATTCGGATCTGCATGCCGGTCAGTGAGAGAAGTCACATCGTCACGGCCGACAGCACCTCTCATCCAAACGTCCATGTCCGCCAATTCACCGCCGAAGCTTCCGCCCGAGCTCGAATGTGCTATCTTCCAGCTGACGGCTAGCGCATACCCGAGGATCATTCCGACCCTCCTGCTCGTCGCGTGGCGGGTGCACGAGTGGTGTGCTCCATTCCGATTTAGTAGCCGACAGGTCGCTCATAATCCATAGGGTCGAGCCCCTGCTTTATCGAACCATCATCTTCAAAACTAAAGCACTGGACAGCGTCCCGTCCCTGCTCGTTTACCCCCTCGACGACTTCAAGAGCACGGTCGTGACGGAGAGAAACCCCTCGCCGTTCCTCTCGGTGCATAACTGCATGATTTGTGTCCTCCACGAAGACGAAGCGCTGTCCGTCCTCGCAGCGATGCCAGCCATCCAGAACCTCTTTATCTCGGTCTCCGGGACACTGCACACTAAAGAGCAGCCGCTCCCCGCGCAGTTCTTGAACCTTCCATTGCGGCATCTATACGGCGACCTCGAAGGGTTTGTCTCGCTGAAAAACCTCGATCCACTGGAACATCGTTGCTTCACTGACCTTACCCATCTCGAACTCTTCGGGGAGCCCAGCCCTTGGGGCGAAGACATTACGCCGTGGCCCGAGTCGAAAACCTCCTGGGCGTTTCTCGCCCGATTACCCTGCCTCACCCACCTCGCATTCGACACTGCCGGCTCACAACCCGTCCTGGAGTTCCTGCTGGCGAATTGCCGCTTGCTACAGTGCCTGGTCATCCTCATGAGTACAAACGATTACACTTCAGCGATCACAGCGGATCCGCGGTTCGTGGTGATGCAGGCGCCCGGCATGCACGAGTATGTCCTGGACTGGAAAGAGGGTACGATGACCGGAGAGGACTATTGGGCTCGTGCAGAGGTGTTCATCGAGAAACGGAGGTCTGGCAAGATTGCCGGTGAGTGTGCGTTTACTGGACAAAATCCTTGCGCTGAGGCTCCCTCAGACAGCGACTATCGCTTTCATGCTGACGAATGAGTGGCAGGAAGGCATTCCATAATGGTGTCGACGGCATCTAGGACATTCCTCGCGAGATCTGATTTTTCTTTGTAAAGTGTAATCACCGACTGTTTTGCTGCAACGATCGCTTATCCTACAACTATCCGTCGATGCGGCCATTCAAACACAGGCCATGTAGATCACCCTTCCTTTTGTCAAGATACATGCTGCACATTGTGTCCTCCTCGTCGACGTCTTCTTCGCCAGATACTCTCGTCATTCCGCTCAGGCTCCAGCATCGCCTCGATACTCCATGCCATTCCGTCTCGCATGCTTCCCGCCGCTTATGCTCGTGCTCTTTGAGTTACTGGTGGTAACTTGAAGGGTGCAACGAGAACACGATGACTATAGCCCGGAGCCTCGGACCGGCCGGCGCGTACGGGTTCTCGGCATCAAGCCGGGGAGTCACATCGTCACGGGCGACAGCATCTCTGATCCAAACGTCCATGTCCGTCAACTCACCGTCGAGGCTTCCGCCCGAGCTCGAATGCGCCATCTTCCAGCTGACGACAAAGCTAACCACATCAATCTCATGCTACTCGTCATCACTGTGGAAGTACCCCCCGCCATTAGGCACACCGCGCATCCAACACGCCACTCTGCTTCAACTCCTTCAACTCCTCTCGTACCACGACTTCCATCGGCTCGGCAACCTCGCCCTATTGCAGGATATTCTGAGCGGGATCGTTCTATCGCGACGTCGACCTCCGGCGCAAGCCGCAGCTGATTCACGTGAGAGCGGGGTGCGACACGTCACTTCCGGGATCTTCCGACACTGGTTAATCTCTTTCTGCCACCACCACCAGTGCTTTTCTGGGCTCGCTCTCCGACGGACTAGACGCACAGGCCTCGGGCGAGTACAGTCGGGCTCCATCTTCGAGTCCGAGATTACTGCCAGCCCCTGGGCGCTTCCGCCACACAGCGCTTATCCGACACACAAAACGAGTTGTGCTATTCATCTCTAGGCGGGACGCGAAAGCCGTGCGCGGACAACGCCGACAGCTCCGCCCGAATATTCATCAAACCGCAGCAGTGTTATTTGAGCCGTCGTCGCCGCAAATTGTATGCAAGACTATTCAACACGGCCGGTGAATGCCACGGAGTGAAAACGGCCGGTGGGCGCCACGGAGTGAAAATCATGTTTGGTGTGGGCCCTGAAAATCGGGTGCTTTTGGTTTGCTATTAATGATTGCGGTGCGCCCCCCTTGCGAAACTTGAACCTTGTCATTTAGCGCCCGCTGCGTACTTATAATGTGCTGTGTGCCCATAGCGCCACTTCCACCTCTAGAAATGCCCCCACCCTACCGAACTCAGGCACAAGGTTCGTACCCTCGATTTTCCGATGAAAAAATTAACTGAAACATCGCATTATAATATAGACGCCGACTCGCCGGAAACCCTCGAGCAGCTTTTTAGCCAAGCGGCAATCGAACTTGATACTAGTTATTATGAGTCGCGGTCGGGCTGGTCCCCGGCGTACCCGCAGTCTAGTCCACAGCCGCCGCGGAATGGGAATGCCTACCCCGGCTGGTCGTACGCGCAGTCGTCGTACGCGCAGTCGAGTCCACAGCCCCCGGGATATCCGTCGAACTTTGCCAACTCGCACGCGGGCTCGTACGGGTTAGGATCGCCGTATCCTCCACTGGCGCCGAATTCGAATCCAGCTGCGTCGAATCAGGGATACAGACACCGTGTTCAAGTTCCTCCTTCTAGTAGCACCATTCCGCCTACCCCCGCCCCAGCGCTAACAAACCCTCACCGCGCGCATGCACACGCACAACCACAACCACCCATGCAAATCCAGCTCGAAGAACTCCACCCTTTACCCCCGGCGCCAACACAGAAACAACACCTCGCGTGCTTGTTTTGTAGGGAACACAAGATCGCGTGTAAGCGGCCGGCGTGGAGCGAGACGTGCGAGCGGTGTTTGAGGAGGGGGATGGTTTGTACGTACCCAAAGGAGTCGAGGAGGGGGAAGGGGGGTGGGAGCAGTGGGAGTGGGAGTGGGAGTGGGAGTATGAGTACGAGTACGGGACGGAGGGCACAGGATGGCTCGGGGTGACGCGATGGGGTGGCCAGGGAAGGGCAGGTTTCAATTGCTATCTATGTTCGTTGTTTCGCATTTCGCTCGATGGAGAGTTCGTCAATGAATTGCGTAAGCAGCAGAGCATTGAATCTCCTCCGAGTCCTCCGAGATCACCGCCACCGCCAGGTATATTCAACGCAAGGTATTCAACGCAAAAGTATCGCTAAGAAAACTTGGCGCCGTCGTCCCTCTCTATGCTATGTTCCAAGACTCCAAGCGTTCTTGGTCTAGGAGTGGGAGTGGGAGTATGAGTACGGGATGGAGGGCACAGGATGGCGCGATGGGGTGACGCGATGGGGTGGCCAGGGAAGGGCAGGTTTCAATTGCTATCTATGTTCATTGTTTCGCATTTCGCTCGATGGAGAGTTCGTCAATGAATTGCGTAAGCAGCAGAGCATTGAATCTCCTCCGAGTCCTCCGAGATCACCACCACCGCCAGGTACTGTACTATTTCGATCAATTCGACAAACACGTGACCTTTTGATTTCATCAAAACTCGTCCAAAAATCGGAAAAATCGAGAAAAAATTATTGCCGGGGTCCCCAGAAATCGGGTGTGACCCGTGACAGTCGAATTGATCGAAATAGTACAGTATATTCAACGCAAAGTATTCATCGCCAAAGTAAACGCTAAGAAAACTTGGCGTTGTCGTCCCTCTCTATGCTATGTTCCAAGACTCCAAGCGTTCTTGGTCCTCGTAACATCCACTCATCAAGCGGGATTGATCGGCGGTGGGTGGGTTGTGGCGGATCAGACAGTTCAAAATTCTCTTGGGACTTGGGTAACTTACATACGACGCTCCGGCGGGAGTTTGACCGGAAAGATGAAGATGGACGAATGGATGAAGGGCGGACGAAGAGCGGATTAACGTCGACGATACGGTGAACAGAGCCCGCGTACATAGGTGAGCCCGGCCAAGAAGGATGATTAGCCGACGCGTTGGCGTTTGTGCGACTGGTGCGAAGGAAATCGCAAAACAGAACGAAGGCGTGAGCATGATATAGCTGTAGCTATACGGCGTTCTAACAATCACGGATCCGCTTTGCTTGTATCATGAAATCAACGGAAAACGACCCTTGCCAAGGGCCAAGTGGCCAAGCTGGGGCCAAGTCTTTGACGAACCCAGCACCTCGGTTGCGCCGACCAATCACCCAGCAGGATAGCAACAAGCGCAGCCAAGAAATCTAACGTGGTGGGCTTTGTATAAAAGTAAGGAGAGGAGAGGGAACCCGCACCCTTCATTCATTTTTTCTGACCTGGTGTCTAGCCGTTCCCTTCTCTTCTTCTCTTCATCTCTTCGTCGTCGACCGTTCATTATCTTATCTTGTTCCACGTTTCTACAACCACACCACTTCACACCACACTACAACCACAACCGCGATGAAGCTCTCTGTCGTCTCCGCACTACTCTTGCTCGCGTCTTCCGCTGTCGCTGGTGAGTGGATGATGGGGTACGTATGCACTCGACTGACGATGTGTATTGTGCGCAGGACCCATCCGACTTCGTGCCGAGGAGGAAGGTTCTGCCGTCGCTGCCTCCGCCGTCTCCGCTAGTGCGAGTGCGTCGTCTACGGCCAGCGCGGTCGCCGCCTCCGAGTCCGAGACCAAGGTCGAAGGGGAGGGCGAGACCGCCGGCGAGACCAAGGGAGAGGAGGCAGCAGCCGGCGACAAGGAGGGCGAAGCAGCAGCCGGCGAGGGGGCCGAGGCCGACGTCTGCGCCACCCTCAACGTCTCCGCCAACACCGTGTCCACCGCGCTCGCTAGAGCCCAGCGCCAGTTGAGCAGGATCGACCCTTTGTACGTCGTTCTTCTTCTTCCGTGTTCCCTTTCCCTGCCCTTCCGAGACTCATTCGATGTATTATAGCCTCGGCATCAAAGACGCACGCCCCATCTTCGAGACCCAGCTCTCCCTCGTCGACGCGTTCGAAGCCCAAGGCAAAGCGGAGGATCTGGCAAAGGCGCTCGAGAAGGCGAGTGAGTTGGTCAAGGAGATCGAGCTTGCTGGGTGCGTGCCTTTTATTTTATTTTATTTTTTTGTGAGAGAGAGCGGTGTTGACGAGATGGCGTAGAGCTGGGGGAGAGGAAGCCGCTGGAGCTGGAGCTGCCGAGGGCGAGAAAGCAGCAGCCGGCGAGGAATCCAAGGCAGCCGACGAGTCCGAGTCCAAAGCCGAGTGCGTTGATGAATTCTTTTCGCTTTCCTTGCTGTATTCGAGACTGATTTGACCGTAGGGGCGAAGCGGCTGCTGAAGAGTCCAAAGGTGACGAGTCCAAAGCCGAGGGGTACGTATTTCGTTCGCCTGTGCTTCGCGTTCGCTAACGGGTGTCCTGTGTCGTAGCGCTGAAGGTGAAAAGGAAGCAGGGTGCGTTAACGTTCGATTGATTTGATAGCAAAGTTCCTAACAGCCTTCTCCTTCATAGCGCCGCTGCCGAAGAGTCCAAAGCCGCCGCGGAACCGAAGGCCAAGGAGGGTGCGGCGGCAAACAAAGCAGCGTACGTCTTCGTTCTTCTTGCTTGATATAACTCCAGTCCTAACCGAGTCGTCCTTCCATCCGCAGAACCGCTACCGACACGAAGGTACGCTTCGACGCCATCTTCAAAGCCCTCGTCCGGGGTGGCAAGAACGGAGCCGCCAACCGAAATGGCCAGACGAACGCGAACGCCGCCAACAGAAATGCGAACGCCGCCGCCAGACAGCTCCAGAGGAACGCCGCTGCTGTGAAGCGAGCGCAGGATCTTGTGGAGAGCGCCGCGAGTCTTGGTTCGTGCCTGGCTAAGGCGGAGGGTTCTGGGGCTGGGGCTGAGGCTGATGCTGAGGGTGAGGCTGGGAAGGCTGCTGAAGGCGAGGCTGAGGCCGGCAAGGAAGCTGAAGGCGAGGCAGAGGCTGGCAAGGAGGCTGAAGCTGGCAAGGAGGCTGAAGGCGAGGCGAAGGCTGCCGAGGGCGAGAAGGCTGCTGAAGGCGAGAAGGCTGAGGGAGAGAAGGCTGAGGCTGCCGGCGCGGAGAAGGAGGAGTCGACTGCGGAAGCCAAGGCTGAGAAGGAGCGTCGCGGTCGTCGCATGGCGCGTCGAGCGCGGGGACTGAAGAGCTTGTAGAGTTTCGTGTGTGTGTGTGTGTTCATTTATTTGGCAATTATCCAGTTTTTGGCGGCTATTACTTATCCACGAATCATCGCTGAGAATCGACCAATGTGGTTGAGAAGAAGAGTGTCACACTGTGTTACTGATGGTCTAGACGCTTCCCGTTTTGGACGATTGACAGCTGCTCTCTCACGGATCTCGTCTTGTTCCTATCTCCCATCTCCCATCGTCGAAGCTGCTCAAAACGGTCGTTCCGTTGATCCTCCAGTCAAGCTCGGAACTCACTTCCAATACGACTTGCACTTCTACCTAGTCCGCCCGGCAGAGCCCGCTCTCGTTCACACTCGGGAACTTGCTTCAACGCCGCTAGTGTGTATCTTGACACCAGGCATTCGCTGTGCCACATTTAGGTCAAGGCGGAGATATTAGCTTCAGCTCGGGCACGATTACTCTGCCCGAACCAGTGCAATCATTGGTGTGTACTCTGCATCCTTGGCGGTCGTCAGCGGGATACCCCGCCGCTAAACTGACGTCTAGACCGAACGCCCGCCCGAGAATTCTCTCTCTCCCGCTGCCCCGCAGTCCACATTGCATGCAATCCATTCGGGGAAGATACACACAGTCGGTAAGCAATCATGATGCATCTCTGGTCTAAGTTTATCTTCAGTAGAATACGAGTTGCCACGGCCGCCATCAAGCTTCCCTAGCTATCTGCCAGTGTCAGTGCCGTGAGATGGGTTTAGTATAAGAACGCGCTCCCACCGACCGCTCTTTTCCCTCCACGTTCCACCATGATACTGAACCAGTTGGTGGTTTCTGCGACTCTGCTTGGCTTGGTGCGCTATATTTCGATGCTACGAGCCTCTGAGACTGACGTCTTCCTTTCCAGGCGAACCACGCCTACTTCAAGCGGTTCGAGCCGACGAACGCTCACTACCCGCTCCTTGCCCTCGGCCTCCAACCCATTCTACTCGTCTTCCTCCTCTCCGACACCACAACGGTCCGCAACGTCCTACTCTCCACGGCGGTGTTCCTCGGAACACTCTCTTCGTCCATCGTCGCGTACCGACTCTCGCCGTGGCACCCATTGGCACATATCCCCGGTCCTGTGCTTGCGAAAATCACCAAGTGGTGGGCCGCGGGGCTCGTGCTCGGCGGGAAGAAACACTTGATGTTGAAGAAGCTGCATGATCGCTATGGCGATTTCGTACGAACTGGTGCGTCGGGCGGGTTGTTCTATAGATTGAATCGCTGAGTGTGTTTCCCGAACAGGCCCGAACGAAGTCTCTATCATCGACGCCGACGCAATCAAATCTGTTCTTGGGACGAGTGGGTTCCCGAAAGGCCCGTGTACGTCCATCCATCCATACGCATATCCCCACTCGTGCGTTCTCACCAACAAACAGACTACGAACCATGGTCGGACCCCGATCTCCCTGCGAGAAACCTACTCACCCTGCGCGGGGACCACCATGCGAACCGGCGGAGGATCTGGAATCGCGGGATGAGCACGCAGTCGCTCAAGGGCTTCGAAGGCATCCTGGCGGAGCGGCTGGCGCTGCTGCTACAGCAGTTTGATAGGTTCGCGAAGGAGGGTGGGGGCAAGGGCAAGGTCGATGTGGCGGCGTGGTTTAATTTTTTGACGTACGTTCGCATCCGGGGAGAGGTGTGTTTTATGCTGATTCGTTCTGGATAGGTTCGACTTTATGGGTGATATGGCGTGAGTTTCCAACGACGGCGAGCGTTCTCACCTAACTCTAACTCGCGCAGGTTCGGTGGCGGTTTCGACACGCTGCGCGACGGAGAGGACCGGGATGGGATCTTCTCCATCATCAAAACAGGAGTCAAGTGCGTTTTTCGTTTGGTCTCGCAGTCTTCACCGATTTATTGACTCTAGAGCGATGTCGACGATTTCACAAGTCCCCTGGCTCAACCCAACGATCAAACTCATCCCGGGCGCGAACTACATCCCGAACCGGCTCCACCATTTCGCGCTTGAAGCCGCGCAGCGACGCGTCAAGGCGGGTCCGAAGGAGAATAAGGATTTGTGGTATCATCTCGTGCGTTACTGTTTCTTTTTCTGGCGGCTTGCTCATAGCGCGTGTGATGTAGATGGACGACGATGGGTATGAGAAAGTCAGACCCACTGTCTCGGAGGTCTTGGTGGATGGTGGGCTGACGGTCGTCGCGGGTTCGGATACGTCGTCCATGGCGCTTACTTCGTGCGTTTTTCCTTTCTTATTCAATTCGTTTTGATAACAACTTTCGTAAACTCTAGGTTCGTCTGGTGCATGCTGTCCTATCCGGACATCTACGCACGCGCTCAAGCCGAAGTCGACGCTGTATACCCCGAGCTTGACGGTGTCTTTGATTCGGCTAAACACGACCAGCTCAAGTTTGTGACTGCTTGCATGTACGTTCTCCTTCCGTTCCTTCCCTTGCGTGGATTCCTGGACTGACCATCAACCCAGCCAAGAAGCAATGCGCGTCTACCCACCCGTACCCAGCGGCGGATCGCGGCAGGTCCCGGCGGGCGGCGGGCCCAAGATGGTCGCAGGGAAACTCATGCCCGAGCTCACGCAGATCTACCTCCCGTCCTACGTGATCCATCGCAACCCGAAGAACTTCTTCCCCGCGCCGGATAACTACGATCCGGACCGATGGCTGCGTCCTTCCTCAGACAGCGAGATCCTGGATCAGTCGACGTTCCTGCCGTTCTCGTATGGCGCGGCGAATTGCGCTGCGAAGCATTTGGCGTGGCGTGAGTTGATTATGACAGCGAGTGCGGTGTTGAAGAGGTATGATATGCGGTTTGCGGATGGGAAGGAACTTGAAGGGAGGCGGTGGGTGGAGACGATTGAGGACTTTTATGTGACGGATGTGGGCAAGCTTATGGTGGAGATTTCGGTGCGCTGAACAGGAAATTATAATTGGAGTAGTCTGAGTCTCGTGTGAAGCAATGAATGAGTTGTACGGATTTAATATTTCCCTAACGGGTTGGAGAAAAGTCATGGAAGTACTAGTTGCAGAAGTACTAGTTGCAGAGTTCGAGCTGAAAATTGTGATTTCAAATATGTACAAATACATCCTATTACTGGAAGGCGCCCAAAACGGTGAGTAACGGACCTGCGCGCGGGTCAATTCGTGCCAAACTGAGCGAGAAATGCTATTGGCGCAAGGAGCTCGACAGCTACAGCTCTAGCCACATCAACGGTACATCAACGTGTACGTCGCGTGTACATATGCATGTTAACGGCAAGTTAACCGCGTTGATTTCGCGTATACATACAAGGGAGGGCTGCGCTCCGCTCCGCCCCAAGATTTGAGTACCAAATATTTGAGCAGCAAGCATGAAATAGAACTTATTATTAGGGAATATACAAATTTGGAGTCAGAGTAGAAGATTGAGATAAAATACCGCCGAACTATCCGTCACTGGCACCCAAAATCGATGGGTGAGCGCAATGGGTGGGAAGGTCGAATCGTGCTTGTCTGTGTTTCTCGGGTCATCACTATTCGTCGCTTAGGTGCGTAACCCTGCACCTTGCCAGTGAGCGTTTAACGTTATGTGAAGATGTTACACGCACCTAGAGGCTCAGGTGCCCTCCTCATCTCTGCATCACTCTCGGTCGTCTTGTCCCTCCGCCGTCATCTTCTCGATCGTTCATATCGGTGTCCATACAATGGGGTAGCGGATGTAAGAGAGGCTGAGAGTGTTGGGAGTGCTTGGCATCGTCGCGTCGGAGGAGCACGCACCTAGAGCCTTCTCGGTGAGTTCGCGCCGCGGCATTCATTGGCTAATTGCACTCATCCGCTGGGTTTGTCGCAGTCGTTCTCTCGGTTCGCCGCACTTGTCAGCAGCTTCTTCAGATTTGTTCGTCGTGTCCGGTGAAGAAATGAAAAGGTCATATTTGGCTTGGGCGAAGTTCAAACGGAAATGAATACAGGAATGTAGTACGCTGCAACCATATGGTTGCATGAGTTGGCAATACACGGAGCAATGGACACACCTATTAGCGCTGGGCACCTCTGGAGTGCACTCCACATCTCGAGTCTTCCACCCTCCCACCTCGCCCGTCCCTGTCTGCGCGCGCGCTGGCCGACGGGTGTTGTGAAAGCTAGGTCGGCCAAAGGAGCCAGCAAAGTTGAAGAAGACAGTGAGCTTTCAAAAGACTTGGAGCTTGAAGGTCTTGACTCGAAGGTGGGCTTGACGTGGGCGCTCGTTTGAGCTTGCAATAGGGTTTGCGTCGCTTGCGTGGAGTTGAAGCGAGAGGAGCATCGGGAACGGTGTGAGAGGACAGAGCAGGAGCTCGATACAATGTGAATGACTTGCAGTGGGGCCTTGGGTATCGACACAGGATTGAGCCTTGTCCGCAGGGAAGAGGAAGTTGGAGGGAAGGGAGTGAGGGCGACTCACTCGTTATACCCCCCACCGGCCCGTTCGGAAGCAGTGGAGTCCATGGGAGCGATCTGCCAAAGAAGCATTTTGACAGACAGCTTCCTGCGCGACAACATCACTTAAGGCTTGCTTGCTGCCGACGGAGTAAGGATGCAAAGTGGCAATTTTCTGTGTGGTTTGTGCAGGACATGCGCGCGGGTGTCGAGTGGTTTGTGGCAAAATTGAGAGACATCGAGGAGTGAGTGTGGGAGAAATTAGATTACAATCAGACATGAGGCTCAGATTGGCGCGCCCGATTTCATTTAGATCTAGAGATTCGAGCCATGTCGATAATACAGTAGAATCGCTTTTCACCGGCAGGGTCAGAGGGACGACCGAAAGACACACCTCCCCAATCTTGCAAGTTCTTTTTTGCGATCAATGGCAAGATCCGGCGCCCTCCTGCTTGCCGTTCTCTCCCTCATTCCGAACTATGCTGTGCGGATCACCCTTACCGCCATCCTCACCACTCTGGCCTTCGTCCACGCCTGGATGGTGCACTCCCGTCCGCTAGCCCTACTCGCGACGTTAGAGGCCGCCATCACCGCCGCGGAGCGCATCATCGGCGAAGCACAGGCGCATCATGTGCTTGACGTCCCGACTCTTGCGCGATACAGCCTTCGATTGATCCAGTACGCGCGATAACATATTTATCTAATCTTATCTTATCTGCTGTAGGGCCAAACACTGCACGTCCATCGCACGTTGCTCTGTGACGAAGCTGTCGATTGTGCGCTGCGTCCAATACTTTAGGTTCTGGCGCCAGCTACGACAATGCATGACGGAGGCACAGGAGATTTTTGACGAGCTCGAGGTGCGCGTTTCTTTCGCTTCGTCTGCACAGACGGTGACAGAGCTGATCTATTCACCGCAGCTCCTCATCGAGACCAATCGTCAAGAGACGTATACGGCGCTCATCAACTACAACTCCATGTTCGGATCCGTTCCGCGCGCTGGGCAACTCGATAGGTCCGTAACGGTCTTTTTCCTCGAGCGTAAACACAGTTAACTCTCCCTGCAGTATTGTTTGAACCTGTAATGTGCCATTAGATTCTTTTCTGTGAACTCTCGTATCGCTGTCTCCGTTGCTCTGTGTCTTCGTACCTATACCATCTGTAAATCTCTGCTCCAACTTCGAACCACGAAGAAAGACTCAAATAATCATAAGGTGAGGGAGCCAAGAGGGATCGACCCACTGCAAATGTCATGGTAAGCAATGAAAACCACTGGCACGCGAACAACCCGCGAGGTCCTCTTACGTATTACGTGAACTTGAGCTGTGCGGATCTTGATATGAGCCTCGCAGCTGTCAGAGAGATTATACTGGGCTGACGACTAGACTTTTTGGGTCTAAGTGCTCTGTATTATCAATGTTCATCAGACGAATCCCCAGGTACAGCCCCGACACGCTCTCCGAATGTTTGTTACTCTCGTGTGGTATAAGACCAAGTGGCGGAATACTATGAGGGCCTGTCGAATCTAAATCCTCACAGAATGTCACAGCCCCAGCTTTTAAACCGATATCCCATTGCCCTCCTGCTCGCCCTCCTCTCGCTCATTCCGGACTACGCTGTACGGATTATCCTCACCAGCATCCTCACCACTCTGGCCATCGCCCACGCCTGGCTGGTGCACTTTCGCCCGCCGGCTCTGCTAGTGACGGTCGAGGCCGCCGTCACCGACGCGGAGCGTATCATCGGGGAAGGGCACGCGCATCATGTGTTCGATCATGATATGCCCGCCCTTGCTCGATATAGCGATCGCTTGGTTCAGTACGTAATAATCACTCGATTTATCTAATCTTATCTGTTTCTAGGGTCAAACACCTTGCATCCGTCGCTCGTTGCTCGGCGATGAAGCTGTCCGTTGCGCAATGCGTACAGTACTACATGCTGTGGCGCCAGCTACGGCAGTGCATGGCGGATGCACAAGAGATTACCCACGATGTCGAGGTGCGCGTTTCTTTCGCTTCTTCTTCACCGGGTTGATCTATTGACCAGCTTCTCACCGAGAGCAAACGTCAGCAGACGTATACAGCGCTCATCAAGCACAACATGAGCTCCTCCCTGTTTAGATCTGTTCCGCGTGCTCGACAAGGGAATAGGTTCTTAACGGTCCTTTCCTCACAAAGGTCGATAAAGTTAACCCTCGCTTCAGTATTGTTTGAATCTGTTGAGAATGGGACGTTGGCATTGGATTTTCTTTCTGTTTGAACTCCTTCTCGTATCGCTGTGTCCACTGTTCTGTGTCTTCGTACCTTATACCATGTGTAAATCTTGCCTCATGCGCATGCGTCGCGTATCGAACTGGTGGCGCATTGGCGGTTTGATTGTTGGAGTCGAAAATCCACGAGAAGGCCAAACGATAAGGTTCAATGAAGAGCAAGAGCAAACACTCGGAGTAGACAGACAAGAACGCAAACACAAGCAGGAACTCCAAGAGCCGCTACTGATTTGTCGTTGAGGATTTACACTTGGCTGATGCAGGCTTGAGTTGCGTCTCCTCTGAAGAAAACCGGCCGCGAACCTCTCGCATCGTCCTGAACGTTGTGGCTGATCAACGCCGTACGTCCATCTCAAGGACTAGCTACGATCAAATGCAGGGGCGGCGCCTCTAGATCGTGCGGGTTCCCCAAAATCCTTGCAGTAGCCTGAGCTCGTCAGGTGGGGCCAGCACCTCAGATATGGGCGAGATCGCAGTAAGGACAGGTTCGACGAGCACAGGAAAACGTACGCGCGGTGTTGAACGCTGCACAGTGAGGAACATATGATTGCGGAGGACGGCAGTGTCTAGCTCTTTGAGCAGCACGGATGGGCAAGATAGGAGCAGGTTGTGAGCCAGAATTGGGCCAGAATACGCAGAACGACGATGATCACCTGCGGGATGCGCAAGTTGTGGTTGGGCAGGGAGAAAAAATAAGTAACGGGAACACAGCGCCAAATTACTAGTAGCTCGCCCAATACAAACCTGGAAGGACTCGAATCAAGTCAGGGAGCATAGATTTAAGCACTGAGAAGCCGAGCAAGATGCAACGCACCATTTGACCCCACTATTGCGGATAATGGCGTCTATGCCTACCCTCGCAGGCGGCGCACGCCAACGATGATGGAGGGAAGAGAGAAAAGAGGTGGCGCCGAATTGGGAAGCCGGTCCGATCCGAGCACAGCCTCATTCCGCGTCTTGCTTCCTTCCACCACGACGGTGTTGTGCCGCTCCACGGGTCGTGGCATTTGGGAGTCTGGACCTTCATTTGGCCTTCGTCGCTTGTATGGATCTCCTAGCCGTCTTCGCTGGCAAAGCTAACCCGCGTTAGGATAGCCGATACCTTGAATGCAAGCTCAATCTCATTCATCGCAGATTCCCTCGATATGAGCGGCCTTCGTATTAATCGCCATCACCGCCCAGCGCTCGTTTAATGCGGGGGGGTCTTTTTTTACTTCGCATGGGGTGGGGGTTTCACGGTGCGGTGCATGCGGCGATGCGCTGGCGCAGAGTTTCCATTCTGATGAAGACGTGAGTTTGACGCTCACCGTCGGCCAAGGGTGAATGCGGGGAGTACCTAATGACTCGTCACAGGCTTGGCCCGAGCTGCTTATAAGAAGTAGCCCGTACTCGTGGTGTCCATTTGCACGCTCGTCGGATCCCCCAGAATTCCGCCTTATTTCCGTTTCTCGGCATCGGGAACATCGCTCATGGAGACGAGCTATCGGACGATGACGACGACGACGACCACCACCACTACACCCTCGCGAGCGCTGAGGCTCAATGCGTACGGTCGGCCGATTCAAGATCTGGATTACGACTACCAGCTGGCGGAGATGACGTCGATACTTCCTGGACTGTTCCTCGGTAGGTGCGTGTGTATTTCTCCTGCGTTCCTTGCATGTGCTCACCGAACGGCAGCGAGCGCAACGCACGAGACGGGCCCGCCCTCTGTCGGAATCGGATTACCCATATTCTGAGCGTTATGCCGACTCCACCTGAGGTGCAGTTTCCGGATCACATCGTCTTGGCGAGCGACGGCGAGCAGGAGGGGGTCACGGCAAGGGAGCAATACCAACCGAAGAGATTGATGGTTCCCGTTATGGACGTCGCGGAAGAGGTGTGTTATCATGTTGCCGTTCCTATGTTTATCTCAACTGACGAGGTTCGTGCAAGGAACTCTTTCCGTACTTCAGCCAAACGACTGCGTTTATTGATGACGCGCGGAATTCACCTCAACCTGGAGCGGTGCTGGTTCACTGGTGCGTTTAATGTCTCGTTGTTAGAGGGAACTCGAACTAACTATGCGTATACAGTCAAATGGGAGTGTCTCGGAGCCCAACCGTCGTCGCTGCTTATCGTGCGTCTCTTCCTGTTCCATACGGCTCCAGTTTATTCATTCCTCGACAGTAATGTCCACGAACCCATCCACACCTACCCTTACCTCCGCGCTCGCCTTCCTCGAATCAAAGCGCTGCATCGTCTGGCCGAACTGGGGCTTTCGCGAACAGCTCGCGCTGTACCACCAATGTGCATGCGATATTCCTCTTCCCGTTGATTCAAGTTCGCATCCGCAAAATCGGGATGCGATGTCGTCGAACGAGAGGAGGAGAAGAGAGCTGGCGGTGGAGAAGTGGCGGGTGGGGATGGCGAAGCGGAAGCGGTTGGCGCTGGATAAGATGAGGAGGGAGCATGAGCAGGCGATGAGGGCAGAGTGGGAGGGCTCCGCAGAACGGAATGGTACTGCGGATGGGAGGAATAACGGTAGCGTGAGGGAAAATGGAAGCGCAAGTGGGAGGGATGGGGCGTGGGTGAAGAACTGGCGAACGGCGTCGAGATGGGCGGCGTCTGTGTTGGTTTGATTCGTGCGTGGACAATGGACATTGGCAATGGTCCGTTGTTCTCGATCTGACAAGTCGTCTTTTGTCCGCAGATCGTTGGAATACAGTAACTTCCGATGGAGTATAAAAACAAAAACAACTGGCACACAAATAACGGAAATACGATGAAACTAGGCAATCGAATCACCAAGGATTGGAATACTCCGACCCACTATCTAGGCGCTCGGAGTCCGAGTCTGTGGTGTACACCAGGGATACGTCCGAGTCCCAGCCCAGTAAACTCGGGGATGGCAACATCTTCCGAGGTTGAGGGACGCGAACGTACCCATACAAGCCTTGGGAAGTATACATCAACCCGAGCGAGGCCGCAGACGTCTCGCTATAACAGCTGCTGTCGAAGCTGCTGCAGATGTTGGTCCGGCTGATGCAGGGTATGGTGAAGGCAGAATTGGATGGGGATGGGAGGCAGAACGGGCTCGGGTCACCAACGGGCTGTTCGGTGAACAACTTGAGTTTCGGCGAGGCGTGTAGTTGGAGATGGTACGGCTCGAAGCCGCGTGAATCGCCGACTCGGAGTCGGACCGGAGGTGGTGAGGAAGAGGACGAAGTGCGACTATCACGCTTCCTTCGTGAATCCCGAGCGGTGGGCTGGAAGTCGCGGAATATCGTCGGCGCTGCCAGTGGACGTGGAGGTGGACTCGGAGCGAATTCGAGATACTCGCAGACGATCTTCTTCCGAATGCAGTTCACGCACGATCGTCGTTCGGTGTATTTGTTGGCGGGGACGCACTGGACCGCTCGCTCATGAGCTCGGATTCGATGGAAGGAGGACGACGTACCTTGATATGCCTCTTGCGACAAGTGATGCAAGCCATGGGTGTGCGGTCCTGCGTTTGAACTGTGTACATGCTTGTGGCAGGGAGCATTGGGCTGGTCGTGTCCTTCCCTCGCCGTCTTATACTGTACTCCTCGCTTGAAGTGAAACCAATGAAATATGGTAAAGGTGCTCGTCACTTTTCCCTTTCTATTCGACAACGATCAATTGTCAAGAAAAAGCCGCGAGGTGGCGTCGGGGTTTCACAGTCCGTCTTTATATATAGCGTTGTGAATCTGAGCGGCTCGCATCAATACTTCCTGAGCATATCTGTGATTCTGCGAGGTTTTGTTCTTACTTTATCTACAACACAGTAAATTGGAGCGAGGGCCTCCTGAACCTTGACTTCGGCTCCCATACTCAGTTCTATGCGCATCCATTTGCTGGCAAAAGTTCAAGGGCTCGGGGTGCGATGTCCGTCCAGTTATGATTACTACTCGTTTGACCTTGAATGGGAAGCCAGCGCAGAATAGCTCGTATTCCACGCTCCGGGGGGCATGGACCTCGGGAACGTCCGTTCGAAGCGGACGGTGGGCTCTAAACGAGATTCAAGCACGAACGCTTTTTTTTTTTTTCCTGGGGGGTTGGTACACAAGCTATATCTCACTACAGCCGCCTTTATTTCAGGGAACGAAGCACAACCCTCTTCGTGCCGGCAACTCCTGCTCATAAACGCTATATTATACGGCGTTGACCATTGGAAACCTCATCCCGCCGGCGGTACTGTCCGGATCCCTTCTTAATGAAAATTTTCGAAGATGCGAGGGGGGTAAGTCCGTTCGAAGCGGACGGTGGGCTTTTCATAAGAATCAGCATCCGTTTTTGCTGTTTCACGCCAGTCTGGCATTAGGCCACGAGAGATGCGCTGTTCGATTTCATTCATCTTTGGATTCGACCGCAGTGTATGTAGCGTGGCGTAGGAACTACAATGGACAGGTTTGTATGTGCAGCGAGAGTATATGGCGTCGCAGTACTAGCAGCGACGAGAACGAAACGTCGTCATTCACCACCGACCGGCAAGGAAGAGCGTCTTCTTCTTCTGCGTCTGCGTCAAGTTCTGCTCTCCGCGAAGCGAATGGCCCAGGCGAGATTTGACGGACAAAATGGCTGCGAAATGGGAGCTCGGAAACGGAAGACACAAGACGCCAAGTCGAGATTCAGATCTGTTGTAATTATTGATTAGATAAGATCATCAGATCTTATCAAGCTCCGACATCCCCGATGTTCTCCCCGATTCTTCTTACTCATCCATTCCGCTGTTCTCTCCACTTGTAGAATATGCTAGAAATACTTCTGTACAGTATATAAGCTTCGCTCTAAGCCCCCCAACAATAATCATTTTATCTTCTCTCTTCCTCCCCTCAGCGCGATCATCTCAACAAGATCGATCGGGAAAGGGCTGGCGTCGGCGCGATGAGGATTTCGGACGACAGCCTAGCCATACATAACGAACAAGTATCAAAGTAAGTATAGCGTGAGGCGCATGGGAGTACGAGCGCACCACCATCGCTAGTGGTATGAGCGTTGGGAGCGAGATACGGGAGCACGATAACGCCAAAGAACCAATATTCGTTCGTCATTTCGTCCGGAGCACCAAGCTCGCACCCATGAGCAGCAGAGCCATCCCTGACACTCCCCACACATCCACATGACACCTCAGCATCGACAGAAGGGCCTCCCGGAGCTCCACCGGCCCTCGACGAAACAACGCCAAATGGCGGGGGAAACGACCTCGATCCTCTCAGATCCCACCCGCTTCAACCAGGGCTGAAGCGACCCGTCCTCGAGGAGCCCCACCCATAACTCGTGACACTGCTGCATCTTCGGTGCGACCAGCGTAAACAGGGAGAGCGTAAAGTCATGAGATGCATCCGCGATCTGCACAGCCACCGACATCGAGGAGAGAGACGCAATTGGCGGTGGACGGAGAATAAGATGGGGGACAGGCTTGGAGGACGTTGAGGAGATACAGAAGGTCGTCGGGGTATGGGTGGGAGAGGCGATGGGCGGACGGGAGGGTGTATTGCAGCTTTGCATGGCGTAGGTGTCGTCCCAGCGCCCAGCCGTCATTCACCCGCGCAAAAGTCGTGTCAGCGACAGAAGCCGCGGTCGGCACAAGGGTGCACAAACTCCTTTGAGTCTCCGCAAAGTCGCCAGCTTCGAGTGACAACAGATGCGAGTGTACACGGATGTCTCGAGAGCATCCGTTTGCGTTGGAAGGACGGTAACGTCGAACGAGGTCGGCGCTGGCGAAGAGCAAGAGGGTGAGGAGGAGAGCGAAGAGGTGCGACGGTACTCACCTACCGCCCAGCCATAATGCGACGAGGTAACCCTTCAGCCGGCACTGCTGGCTTCCCAGATTCCGCCACTCTTGACGCGCGCAGGCGAAGCGAGCGTAACCTCTTGTAGGATGAGTACGAGGGGTTTGAGGCATACTAGGGAAGAGCTGGGAGGTACGGAGGTCAGCAAGACCGAGAAGAGACGGAACGAAGACACGCACTTGAAGAGATTCGGGGTATCAAGGACCATGGAAGGAGTGTCCTGTCGCGTCTGCGAGACATGAGAACGGAGAAAGGTCTGAAGGGAAGACGGACGCACATCCTAGACCTCTCAGCGGCCGAACGACTCAGATGCAGAAGTGGAGGACCGCAAAGCCACAGTGCGAGTGACGTGGTCGTCAGTCGAATCCACCGCGGAAAGAGTCGGTAACGGCGGAGGCAACATCTTGAGGCGTTCGAGCACCACGCGCCGCCGGTGATTCCAACGGTGTGGCTGCTTTGGACAGAGAAGGCTAGGGAGACGTGTTTGGCAATGAGATGGCATCCAAACAAGCCGGTGATTGTGTCACATCGGATCAACCGGTGACTCTCTTGTCTCAAACTTTCATCGCAACCTACGCAGCTCCCGACGACGGCCTTGAAGGATTGTTATCCCACCAGCCGCACGCATCCGTATCCGTAACCCGGCGACTAATGACCGTTCAAAGCGGCGGTGGGCTCTAAATGGCGAACGCGACGGTGAACGGGATCTTTTGTTTGTTCCACTCAGGCTCATATCTTACCAGGTCTCGAGCTTTAACCTAGCGATTAACTTCAGGTGCAACTCTACTAGGCCGTGATTGCGATAACGGGCTTGCTCTCTCTCACCACGACATACAAATCCTCTTCTCTCAGACTCGGCCTTCCTTACCGTCTTCGCCAACGCCGACGCGGAGAGAGACTCGGAGTAAGACGGGGAACGGCGACTATGGATAGGCGGAGCAGGAACGGTATCTCCTCCAGCCTGGTCTCAAGCTACTGGGATTTCCTGAACAGGGTGAGTTCGCCTTCTCCTTCTCTCTCCGGCGTTCAAGTGCCAGTGGCTGAGTTAGTCACTTACTACAGGCAAACTTGAACTCTACGGCTCTGAAAACGAACATGCGCGAGGCGACTGAGACGAGCACTCGGGAGTCGAGTACCCGCATAAGGATCGTCCGATACAACTCGCAGATCGCTCTTGCTAGTGTAAGAAGAGGCATCGAGTTTGGTGAGTCCCTTCGCTGTATTCATGCGTCCTTTTCTTTTTTTGATTCGCTTGTGGATGTCCGCGCTTGGGAACATCTGGTTCGGTCAGTGCAAGCTACACAGGGACGCTTCGACGTTGACGATGAAGAGATAGAGATTCAGCCAGCGTTCTCGGCTTTTCCAACAATCGCTTCCGCTCGCAACGTCGCAAGCCCACACTCTCTAACCTTTCCAGACGTCGCGGAAATTGCCGTTCGAAGCGGACCTCGGCGTTCCGGCTAGCAAGTTCTTTTGTTACCCCCGTCCTCGACGACCAGCATGGATGGCTCATCTGAGGGATATCGAACTCTGAAGAGGAACTCTAGCTCTGGAATCTGGCGCCTCTGGTCGTGCCTCTACCAGAGGGTCTCGTTATTCTTAACCTTGTCAAGGAGCTGATGGCGTCATCCAACGACTCGAATCAAATATCCTATTCTGCAACTTTACACAGCTGCAATTTACCCTCTTGGACGTAATCTGAATAACTTCCTACATCCGGCCCTTGAACTTATACCAGGCCCGCTGGCGATAGAGGTATTTGCTATACCTCTTGTCCTGGACCTTTAATGTATATCGTTTCAGCCCACCGCATCGTAAGCCTAGCAGCGGTACATGGGTGCGTATCCGCTTCTCCCTCCTTATGACACTCTTTGCCCAATATCATGGGAGACAGCCGTTCGAAGCGGCGTTGGGCCTAGTCGACGTTTGACATCTTTTTAGGAATGTCGATACGCAATCTCTCGATTTTGGCTTGAATTACGCCCGGTTACGCCTGGAGTTGGTTCGGAACTAGCGAGCAGTGGGCGAGAAAACATCGGAATAAACATGGTGAGTCAAACATATGTCGCTGCCGGCCTCCACATTCACAATCCCACCAGCAGTTCGACACACGGAGATCTGCGTCTCCGAGTCCTCTGAAGATGTCATGACCTGCGGAGAAGTTCGTTCGAAGTGGACATGAGCTTTAATGCCTGTAGAATGCCTCTCGGCGACCACTTGCACCCAGAAACGCTCGCCGTTTCTGCTCCTCAACCGATGGCGTCCAGCCGAACGGAAACACCCCATCGTCTTCCGAGGCAACCATATTTCCCTTCCCCCCAGCTGTACTCAGCAGCGTCACGTCTCCGCATCCCGCAGCTTTCTTCAGCATGAAGTTGCATACGTGCGTTGGCCGGGGATTGTCCGTTCGAAGCGGACGTAGGCTCTAAAGGGCGTTAAGTCCAATCTGCAATGGCAGTTATTTTTTCATCCTCGCGTCTGCTCGCCGGCACGACATAATCCGCTCAGCGGTAAGTATTATACAGCGGCCGATGTCCATTGTGCCGTGCAGCTGAGGTCCCGGTCCCTTGTAGCGACTCGTCCTCGTCAAGGGTCAACTTGAACCCTCTGTGTAGCTTTGCGGAATGTACGCCCAACTTGAATGAGCCCATATGCATTGAGATCCCGCAGCATAGCGGAGAAATGCGCAGAACATTCAAGGGACGGCCGTTCGGAGCGGCTTTGGGCTGTACAATGTGTCCCCATCTGGACTGTTTAAATTGTTTTTGAATTTTCTCTCGGGTTTTCAAGTTCTTCCAACGTCCAATAATTGCGTTGCGAGAATTCATGAGCACCACCCCAGCCTTCAGCCATCGTCCTTGTATTATCCACCACCGCTTCGAGCGTCACAAGCCCACAAGCAGTACACATCCAAGTGGGTGTTTGGACGTAGTCCCTTCTCATCGGGACATCCGTTCGAGGCGGACGTGGGCTTTGAACAGCGTCGACACGCAGCTTTTTACCGCAGTATATAGGGTAATGAGGATACTACAACGACTGGGATGTACGAATGTCGCATGTGCAGCTAACAACGGTGGATGGCGTCTGTAATGCTAGGAGTACTCAAGCAGCGAACACCGGCGGCGACGACAAAGAACGCTTCCTTGTCACCAACCACCGACTGGCAAAGCAGCGAGGCAGCGAGTTTTCTTCTGCTTCTGCTCTAGCAACTGGTAAAAGAGGTCGTGAAGGTCGTCCCACAATCCACCCGCGTCATCCGACTACGCAGCGCTCGGCGTATCTGCCGGCGACGACACGGACGAGTAATTTTGGCGGGTCGCGATGGTGCCTAGCATTCGGGATGGGCAGATCCAAGGGTCCAAGACGCCGCACCAGTCAAGATCCATCGGCGGAGGGGTGACGTCGAAGGGATGGGGAATTCGGATCACGGCATGGGTCTGGACGACGAGCGAGTATCAGACGGGGAATAGCGGAAGGCCTATGATGCGTATCGGGATGCGGGGTACGAAGGCACCATCGCCGATATGAGCGTTGAGAGCGAGACACGGGAGGACGACAATGCCAATATTCGTCTTCGTTTGTACCGGAGCCTGAGCACCAAAATCGCACCCACGAGCAGCAAAGCCAACCCTAGCACCTCCCACACAACCATATGACACTTCGACATCGCCAGAAGATCCTCCCGCAACGCCACCGTGCCCCCGAGAAACGCGCCAAAATGGCGGGGGAAACGCCCTCGATGCTCTGAGATCCTGGTCGTTTGGCGAATGGCTGAAGCCACCGGTCCTAGAGGAGCCCCATCCATAGCTCATGACGCTCCTGTATCGTCGGCGCGACCAGCGTGAAAGGAGAGAGCGCAAAGTCGTGAGATGCATGCGCAATCTGCACAGCCACCGAGTAGGGACGAAACGAATTGGCGATGCACTAGGAATAAGGGCGGCTTCGGGGACGTTTAGGAGACTAGGAGGGTCGTTGGGGTGTAGTCTGGGGAGACGAAGGGCGAACGGGCGAGTGGATATGTAGCCGGGCACGACGAAGTCACGCCTGCCACAGAAGCTACGATGAGCAGACGGATGGTCGAAATCGAGTCTCCACAGCGCTGACGGGTTCTCGACGAGTGCCCACAGATTTACGCGCAGGGATACAGGAGTGTCGAGAGCATTCGTCTGCGCTGAAAGGGCTCGGTAACGAGTTCGGCGTTGCTGGGCAAAGAGCAAGGCAAGAAGAGAGGAAGGAGAGCGCAGAGGTGAGACGGCGAACGCAGGAGTGAGAAGCGAAGCGTGCTGCTAGGGTATACACTGATTACAGATTGCAGAGGCTTTCAGCGACAGGCATGTGTAGGAGAGGGTTACTCACCTCCGCGCCAGCGGGAGCGAAAGAATTCCATTCTGCGGGAGGCCGATTCCCCACAACTCTACGATACTGCTGCGGTGATACGGACTCGCAAATCCTGCCACCCGTGACGCGCACGGCGGTCCAGCTTGCAAAGACACGGGAGGTACGAAAGCACGGGCGCGTCGAGCAATATCGCAGCATAGAGATCGTAGTATCTGGAGGCTGCCGACAGTAGTGAGGATGGAGCGAAGATGGTGTTAATGAGACGCACATCTTCGAAAAGCGCTAGCTCCTATGCGTAACCTCCGGCGAGAAGCGCATCATGTCGCTGTCTGTGATACATGAGGATGGAGGAAGGGTCTGAGATGGCTGACGGACGCACATGTCAGGCCTCTCAGCGGCCTAACGACTCAGATGCGGCCGTGGAGGACGAGCGGCAAAACCAAATCGCGGGTGACGTGGCCGTCAAGCGAATCCACCTCGGAGAGACTCAGTAATAGCAGAGGCAACATCTTGAGACATTTGAGCACTGCGTGCGGGCGGTGAATCCGACGGTGTGGCAGCGTCGGACCGGAAGCCAGGAGGGAGACGTGTTTGGCAAGGAGATGGTATGCAAACAAGCTGATGATTGTCACAGCGGATCAAACTGGTAACTCTCTTTTCCCAAACCTTCATCGCGCGATTTCCTACGCAGCTCCCAACGACGGACTTGAAGCTTGAGACGTTGTTAAACCTCACCGGTATACTATCCGCATCCCGGCGACTACACCAGGGTTTCAAAGCGGCTCTCATCGGAATCGTCCGAGTCGACTCGGATGGTATCTCTTCCTCTGGTTCTTCTTCGAATATCTTTCAAGCTACTCGCGCTTCATCCGAATCCTCTTCGCTCAGATGGTCCTTTCTTTCTTCCCGTGCACGCCAACGCCGACTCGGACACCAACCTCTTCCCTTCCGAAGCCCTGCAGTGCCCAACCTGCTCCTCCTCGCTCGTTCCGCTCGTCCACCTTAACATCTCCTCCCCAAATACACCTATGGCTGCATCTGAGCGCGTCGACTACGTGGCTCAATTCGATTATACGCTGCAACTGTTCGTCTGCCCCCTAACCCGAATGCTACGAGTCGAGACGCGGCCGTGGCTCCGGCTGGCTGCTACCTTCTCCGCGCGCCTCGAGACGGGAATTCGGGCATCGAGCACCCGTATACGGATCCTTTGATACAACTCGCAAATTGCTATTGCCAGTGGTAAGAGGAAGAAGCACTGGATTCGGCTAGTTCCTTCGCTGTAATCACGAGGTAATTGCTATACCTCTTGTCCTGGGTCTCGTTTTAATGTATATCGCTTCAGCCCACCGCATCGTAAGCCCGGCAGCGGTACACAGGTCCGTATCCGCGTCTTCCCCCTTATGACACAGTCTTTGCAATTATGGAGGACAGCCGTTCGAAGCGGCGTTGGGCCTTGAGCATTTTCATGCTTTTCTTTTTTGTTTCAGGACGATCTCGACCTGTCGATACTCAATTTGTCGCTATTGGCTGAATTACGCTCAGTTACGCGGCGCGCCTGGAGTTGGTTCGGAACTAGCGAGTAGGGAGCGAGAAATCATCGGAACAAACACATTCGTGAGTCAAATAGATATATCGCTGCCGGCCTCCATGTTCACAAGCCCACCAGCAGTCCACACATTGGGCTCTGCGCCCCCTCTTATTGTACATCTCGTGAATGACCTTGGGGGAAGTTCGTTCGAAGCGGACATGAGCTCTACCATGGTGTAGTGAGTGCCTTTTTTATTCTCCTCGGCGACCACTTGCCGATATCTGCATCCCCCTCTCCTCTCCCACTCGCCGTTTTTCCGTTTTTCCTCCTGAACCGAGCGAAACGAACGAATGGCAAAACCCATCGTCCTCCGAAGTCAACCATATTCCCCTCCCCTCAGCACTGAGCAGCGCTCTTCACGTCTCCGTATCCCGCAGTTTTCTTCAGCCCATTGCATACGTGTGTTTGCCGGGATGCTCCGTTTGAAGCGGACGTAGGCTCTAAAGGGCTCGTTAAATCTGCAACGGCAGTTATTTTTCACCTCCTCGCGTCTACTCCCCGGCACGACATAATCCGCTCAGCGGTAAGTATTGTCCAGCGGCCAATGTCCATCTCGCCGTGCAGCTCCGGTCCCGGTTCCTATAGCGACTCGTCCTCGTCAACGGTCAACTTGAATTGTTTATGTGGCGTTGCGGATCGTGAGCCCAATGAGCTCATACGCATTGAGATCCCGCAGCATGACTAGAGAAAATACGACAAACATTCAAGGGACGGCCGTTCGGAGCGGCTTTGGGCTGTGAAAGTCTTGCGTGGTAAACTTTTTTTTTCTCTCGGGTTTTCAAGTTCTTCTACTCCCAAGTATGTTCATGCTGCTCATCCAATTTATGTTGCGTGCCAATGAGAATTCACGATCATGAGCACCACCGCAGCCTCGTTGTATTATTCACCACCACTTCGAGCGTCATAAGCCCACAATCGGTACACGTACAAGTGAGTGTTTAGACGCATAGTCTCGTCCCATCGGGGACGTCCGTTCGAGGCGGACGTGGGCTTTGAAGGGTATTCCAACCAGTTTTTTGCTCATCCACGCTAGCCGGACAGTCGGCGGCAATGAGTGCTGGAAGCTTTTATAGTAATTGCATTCATCTGTACTCGACCGCAGTATATAGTGTAGCGTAGGGACGACGACGAGTGGGATGTACGGATCTGGTTTGTGCAGCTATCAACGGTGGATGGCATCCGTACTGAAGCAGCGAACGCCGGCGGCGACGACAACGAACGCTTCGTTGTCACCAACCACCGTCTAGCAAAGCAGAGAGGCAGCACGTCTTCTTCTGCTTCTGCTCTAGTGACTCGTAAAAGAGGTCGTGAAGGTCGTCCCACAATCCACCGGCGTCATTCGCCTACGCAGCACCAGGGTTTAGCGGCGAGGACGGCGAGGTGGACGACTGCTTTGGCGGGGACGGCGAGCCGGGGCGAGCGGGATGTGGTCCGCGACGAGGGCGGGGCGACGCGGTGGAAGGTCTGCAAATAGGGAAAGGGCGTAAGCGTGCGTGTGTAGGAGGGAGTGCTAACGGGGTACGACGAAAAGAACAGAGGCGTACATGGCGACTTGGCCATCGACGCAGGCACTTTGACACGTGACTAGGACGTACGACAGCGAGTCGGGAGGACGTTCGAAGCAGAGGACGTTCGAAGCTTCTGTGTGCTCGCGAACGGACGAGACGGCGGGAGCGTCGGGGATGCAAGCATATCTGAAGCTGTTGCCGGTGCTGGTGTCTTCAAGAGCGAAGTTCTCCATTAGTTGCTGCTGCTGGCTCTTCTCGAGTACGGCCTGATCCTTCGCTGAAGTGACGCAGGCGAGCAAAGCGCGGATGGCGACGAGGATGGTGAGAGGGATCTGCAGCGAGGAAAACGAGCGAGGAGAGATTGCCAGTGGCATTTGCCACGTTGTACCAGGGCCTGTACTGGACAAAAGTCCTGTAATATACGAGAAACACCCATATTACGGGGATATGATCATATCTGCCCCAATGCACGAAGATACGAACATATCTTCGTGCACGGCGGCGACACGCGCGGAGATATCGATCCATATCTGCGGATCTGCAAATTTTGACACCGCTTCTGCAGATCATGTCGATCTTAGCATCTTTCCATATCCTCGACAGGCAGGCATTCAGGATTTTGCACGAAGACGGGGATATGGTTCATATCTGCGCGACTGGATGCTTCAGCTTTACAGCTCAAATGGGGCTGCCTTATCGGCATCACTGCGCAACGTGGACTGGTCTCGGCAATCAGCTGCATCCTTCCGCTCTCCCGGAGCCCCCGTCTCCAATGCCCGATGCCATCGTCAATCTCCGGATAGCGTACCAGACCCTCAAGCGCAACGTCTCCCGCACTCTACAGACTCAACGCGGCGCAGAGCAGCAGCTGAATCATCAAGTCAACGAGGTGTTGCAATACTTTGCTGCCGCTGAGCTGGTGCGTCCCTCGATTTGGTCCAAAAAAAAAACACCACTGACACATCCAAGCACCGGGATGCTTTCCCCATTGAAGAATGGACGACGCTCGAACACAGCGGTACCGCCATGATCGAGGCCCTCAACGCGGCTCGACACCAGTCCTCAGATCCGCCCGAGTCGACTTCCATTCCACTCACCACACGCACCTCCACTGGCGGGCGTCCCCGAATCGACATACAGCCCAACATCCTGGCCGAGTCCCTCTCCCTACGTCCCCTCACCCAACTCAGCTCGGTCTTCAATGTCAGCGCCCGGACGATTCGACGCAGAGCGCTCAACTACGGCCTTAGACAACCCGCATCTGCCCCCGCATTTGTTGAGACCTCCCGTCCCGACGGTTCCGTTCGCCGCACCAGAACTCATGCATCGACCTCGAATCCCCCGGTAGCAAGGACCGTCCCCGTCCTGACTGACGAGCAGCTCGACCGCGAGGTCTCTACCATCTTGGAGATCTTTCCCGACTTTGGGCGGCGCATGATCATTGGGCACCTGCGAGCAGCAGGTCATAACATCCCTCGGGCACGCATTGCAGCGTCGTATCTACGCGTTCATGGCTCTCCGGGCTCATTCGGTATCCGCGCAATCCATCGTACACCGTATCATGTCGCAGGAGCCAACTCGCTGTGGCATCACGATGGGCAACACGGTCTGTGTTTACTCCCTCACACTGCTCTTCGTCTCATGTCGATACAGGTCTTATCCGCTACAAGATGGTGATCCATTGCTTTATCGACGGCAAGTCGCGGTTTGTCACCGGAGTCCGTGTCAGCAACAACAACCGTTCTGAAACGGTACTGGAGCTGTTTGATACCGCCGTACGGACACACGGTCTTCCGCGTCGAGTGCGAGGGGATCATGGAACAGAGAACGTGTTGGTGGCGCTAGCGATGGACCTGTTGCGGGGAGAGGGTCACTACATCTACGGACGGTGCGTAGAGGACCGCTGATTCAATGTTCTCTCCTCATTGACTCCTCCAGGAGCGTTAACAACACTCGCATCGAGAGACTGTGGTACGATGTTACCCACGGCTTCGGGCACAAGTGGAAGCTGTTCTTCGTCGATCTCGAGCTCAACCACGGCCTCATGCCCACGTTTGCCCCTCACATTTGGCTCATCCACCACCTCTTCCTCAACGCCATCAACGACGATGCGCAAGACTGGGCCGAGGCTTGGAATCGCCACCAGCTCGGTCAGCGCGGACAACGGGGCAGGTCCCCTCGCGATATGTTCTTCTTCAGCCTCCTTGAGGATGGACCACGAGGTATCGAGGGAGCGGACGAGCCCGCAGAGCCTGAGATTGGCGATCCCGCAGCGTATGGGATAGACTGGGAGGCGGCGGAGGATCCTCAGCTTATGCAGCATTTGTTGCTGGAGAACCCTCAGGACTGGGATGAGGCGAATCCGTTCGCAGCGGGAGCGCCGGAGAACCTCTCGCATGTGCCTTGTGATCCCCCTCCTGCTCCTTTTTCTGCAGAGCAGATTGCGCACTTGGACTCACATTTGGCTCAGGCGGTTGATACAACGTCTCGTAGTATGAATGTGCGGAAGCTTGTATGGCAGGAGGCCTTCCGCCTTTGTAATGAAATCTACATCCTGTAAATAATTCACTCCGCTTGATTCAAGGTCTATGCTGTTTAAATTTACATCCGTTCCCAAGAATGGTTTTGCAATTATTGGCCATTACCAGGTTCATGACCTGTGTAGTGCGGTCAAATTGAATGCAATCCTTACCACGACTCGAAAATCGGGGCTGACAAGGCTATCTATGCAGCAGTTGTAAAGATATGCAACTATCTTCGGCGCCCATTTCCCTTTTTAAGAGGGAATTTATTCTTTTGAGGCTTCCAGATTTATTTGTGCTGAAAGCCTTGCGAGTGTGAGTACTGTACAGTCAAATGAATACCTCCGTCAACACCGATCTCCTTGATTTGGGTTCGACGCGGATCTGCAGATCATGGAAGTGTGGGGAAAGGTTGATCTATTGAGGCAGCTCGTATAGGCTCCACACACATCCCTGCAAATCGCCGCCTTGGCAATATTTATATCATAGGCCAAGCTTCCCTTGGCCAAAATCCCAGCTCTCAATCTTCAATCTCCAAGTTTCTGAGCCCAACACACTCTGGGCCTGAAGAAATCGATATATCTACCCATTGAAGACAGTGACTGGGATGATTTTTTTACTACGCCCTGAGACTACTCCGTGTGAGATATACACAAGGTTTCAGCCAGTTCTGTTGCATATCGCATGCACAAATGAGGTCCGAAGGATTTTGATCGGCCATCAACTGCCTCGTGGCTTGTCATTACACAGCCTTTAATGACAGCATCACGAAATGTGCGCCGTACTCGCGACCATCTAATGAGCCGCTTGCAGGCCGGATGAGCCTTGCCAACCCCGAAAAGGGTTGAGTCACCCTCGAGACATCCTCAATGAAAAGGCAAGGTCTGAGCCAGACCCTTGCGACGGTGGCGAGGGTTGTCGGCGTTGTGATGGGTTGTGAGAATCATGAGCGGATCACAACGAGGACAAGGCTCTTGTGCATCGTCGAGGCTTTTGAGGGTTGTGAGGGGGTCCCGAGAGCGAGCAGCCTGGGTCGGGTTGTCAGGGCTTGAGGTTGTCGTGGATATCCTTCAATCTTGTTACTTGCTCGCAATTCATGGTCAAGAGCAAGCAATTCATTCAGTAATCGTAGCATACAACACAGTAATCGTAAGGTTGCGAGTGATTATACAGGATTTCTGGAAAGGAAACAAAGCTCAGCAAGACACAGACGTCAAAGGGAAGAAGCCGCCAATTCGAGTTTGTTCGCTGTTACATGCATTCTGCAGAGGGAGAAGGTCAGTAACGAGAGAAAGGCGGCGAATGTCACGGACCTATGCCAGTCGGTGCAGAGACGGAGAGATGCGTTGAGAGCAGATCTGGGAAAGAGTCAGGCAATGCTGTGAATAGAGACGACAGCACGCACGAGTGAGCGGGAAAGCAGGATGCAGTCTAGGTGGATGGTCAGCCAGACTCGGAGGCGTGAATAAAGAGCACGACACACACATTGTACAATGAGGTGTGTTCGTGAGGTGTGTTCGTGAGAAGCGAAGGAGCGAGAGCACTGGCAACAGTCAGCAGAGCTCGCGACACGATAGAGGACGCAGACAGAGTATAAGCCGTGTCGGCACACTAGTGCTGAGTGAGAAGAGCATACATAGAAGAAGGACAACGTACGGCAGGAGCAGTGATTGGCGCAGACGAAACGATAATGAGCGTGAGCAGAGACGATAACGAGTGTGGGTAATCAAATCCGTCGTCCGATGGAGGCGTGAAAGACTAGAATATGTGCAAGTCAGCGGTGAAGTAGATGAGATAGCGTACTTACTGCGAGTAGCCAGAACGAGTGGATGGTCCGCTTCATTCGGGAGAAGGAGACCGCGTGGGAGGTGCCCGACGACACGCTGCAAACTCGTCGTCGCTATCGTCCTCTTCGGCGGCAGCGTTCGGGTCGACTTCGGGAGCAACAGCGTCACGATAGACCTCGCCGAACAAGGGTGAGCCTAAGAAGAACGAAACGAGACAATCACTCACCTTTGCAGGAATGCTAACGTCTGTGTGCCCATTCTGGAAGGTTTGGCTGGACGAACAACTCCACGATTGTCTTGAAGAGCTTTTCGTAATCGCATTTGCCGTCCTTCGCCGCCCAGTCGGATTTTGAAAGCATGGTGCGAAGCTGCAACTGATTAGACGATGTGGGAAAGGGATAGAACACGAACCTGGCCTGCGACGTAGCCCACCATACGCGGCATAACTTTCCACACGTTACAGAGTCGTGCGATGGAGTGCCCATCGGGAAGCGCGCCGAGAAGCCTTTCCAGGCACTACCGGGACCAGTGTAGAGGAAACGAGCGACCTTGAAGGACATCAATGAGAGGCCAAAGCAGTGTTCAAACGACTCACCCGAATGAAGAATGGTCCGCGGAACAGTCTGACCCATGGCTTCCTCATATCGTGGGCGCCCAGGGTGTACGCGTCGGCCGGATAGAATGCGGAGGGAAGATGCATGTCTTGTAGACGTAGATTCCATCGTTGAGTTGTCCCATGAGCCTGGAAGTGGTGAGCATCAAGTGGCGACAGTGACGACGACGAACGCACTTTGGAGTGATGTCAGAAAACGAAGAACGTATGAGAGGACGACGTCGGCGAGATCCCGGGGAAAGACAGTTAACACAGTGGCGGATGCCGGGCAACAGTGACGGACGGCGATAGAGCCTGAGGCGTTATTGGAAAGACGTTAATGCTCGATATATGCGCTATAAGAAGCAAGTACGTAGGATCGGGACCGGCATAGATGTCAACAGGAAGGTGCTGGCGGTGTTTGCAGCCCATGAGCTCGAGTCGTTGTCGCAGCTTGTTCATATCTTGCGCGGGTCTCGGTCGCGACACTGACAAGCTGTATGGAAAGTCGGCGGATATATGTGTGCTGGAAGACGGCACACCTTCGATACCAGCGCTGCCCAGGGTAGTGGATCGCTTGTTGAGTCCATATAGATCTGCTTGAGGACAGGTTCGAGGTCGGGACACTCGAGTGTTTGCGTTCGGCGGTGGCGGTCGTGGCTGGCATGAAGTTCAGCTGAACGATGACATCGGTGTAGGCTGGAAGGAGGGGGCCGGATGGGAGGCGGGGATGGAACGAGTGGGGGAGGACATGGTGGTCGTGATGAAGCAGCGCGTCTTGACAGCTCGCCTTATATGATGCTGGTCACATAGTGTGACATTTTCTTTTTCTGGGCGTTTTATCTCGCCAGTCAGCGCTCTATCGTCCAAATTTTTGATACTGAGCAGGAGGCCCGTGGAGTTTACGCGTCCTGAAATTTTCGGAGCTTTTTTAGAGGAGAAATGAAGGATTCACATATTGGTATCGCTTGGAAATCAAAATGTGAGCTATAGATACACCAAGAAACTACGAATACACAAGAACCAAAGCTAGCAGCGAGCTAAGGCGGCGGCATCCGGCTCGGTGTCGTCTCCAACGAGTACGACGGCACCCTTTTTCGGCTTCTCCGTTGCATCTTCTTCCTCCAAATCGTCGTCCTCGTCCATCTGCCGACGCCCATCCTCTTCGTCGTCATATTCTCCCTCTGGTGCAACCAGGCCCTTGACAACGAGATGCATGATCTGTAGCTCTTGTGCATACCCATACGGATGAGCGATGGGCCGATGGCGAGCGTTCAATGATGTCGGCAGGAGGAGGTGGAGCGGGAGGTTCGTCTACGAAACGCATTGGTTTGCAACGGGCGCGAGTGGGCAGCAAGTGCTTGCTCTGCCAGTGCCTCTCGAACAGCCGCGAGTTGACTGTCGTGGTGAGCGGTAACAGCTTGGACGTTCTCGGTATGCAAGGCATTTTCCTCGGGGCAGCTAGCAACGTGGTTGTTAAAGGCCGCGGTTCCGCGTGGGGTGACAGAGCAGCCCGGGCCCTCGAACGGGCATTTTGGCATGGGGACGAGGAGACGCACGAGAACCAAGTAAGAGTATTTGGTGCATCTGCAACACATTAGACACAGAAACGTACCTAGACACCAGCCAGCATCTGTATCCCACCGCTGACGCGTGTCGTACACGAGAGTTAAGTATGCAATCCGAGTCAGTCTTGAAAAGACCACCGTCAATCAGAAGGTGATCGCTGTGCCGAGTTGGGAGGGCGTCGCGAGGGCTACACGAGCTTGGGAGAGAGTGGCGAGCCGCTTGTGAGACGGCGACGATGTTGTGCGACTGTTGCAAGCACCGACGATGTTGGCAGCGTCTGTCAAGGGTGTCACACCTTTCCCAAAATGGTTGTCACGCCTTGTCGGGGCTTGTTTGGATCACAAGCCCGACTAAGGCCGAGGCAAATTCTGTGATGAGCACTTTGGCTCTGATCCACGACTGTGAGCGCTCTCTCACCCCATCCTCGAGCCATTCCCCTCCAACTTTTGGATAGCCAATTGCCCAAAGCTACTCCCCACCCTCCAGTACCCTTGCCTTGTCCACAGGTGCACCGCAGGCCTTGCTAGGCCTCCTTCTTTGGCTGATTATGTGACACTTTCAGGACCATCATCTCCCACCCCCCACATTGCTCCAAAACCCTTCCAACTTGTTATAAGCCCTCACCTGAGTGCAAGGATGCTCGAACCACCCTCTGTGTGCGCGTATCTTTGACTGATTCTGCATTAGTGCTGACCTTGCTTCAGCATCTCTCACCCATTGTCCCCGCTCTCTCAGACGGCACCAGTACCCTCATTATCACCGGAGGATATCCAACATGAGCCTATGGAGTTGGAGGAGGATGAGATCTCGCGCAAATGGGCCGACAAGGATGGTGTGTCCCAGCTGCGCTCTTTATCACTGCGCATATCCTGATTTTGCCAAAGTCAAGAATAATCCGAATTCTCCCTGGCTTCATGAGATTCCACCTCTGGAGGGCAAGTCTCTCACTCATTCCCTGCGTTCTCTCCATATTCTGACTCCAAACTCAGCCATTCGCCGCTACCGACCCGAAATCAAATTCAAGCCCATGCCAGTGAGGGAAGCAAAGCAATATGGTGCGTGCCATGCAGATTACTCCTACACTATTAACTGCGGTTCTACAGAGAAAGAGGTTGCTGAAAGAACACTCTTCGGCCATTCGCACAATGTAGCACCCTATCCTGGGGAAATGATCAATCACCCGGGGTAGTGAGAGACGTACCGTGATCATAGGTTTGCGCTAGTGAGAGATGCATTTTGATGCATCATACGTCTCTAGCTGAGCGCTGAAGCCATTGCTTGAGCATGTGGTTGTCTGACAGCGATCAGACGCCTGCCACGACGACGAAGCACGTCTTGACGTCGAGCGACACGATGAGCACAAAATTTTGCACAACCACACTGGAATTTGAAGGGTAGATAGCCACACAGGTGTATATAAACCATCGCTAGAAGACGATGGAACTGGCACAGCCAGCCAGCCACAGAAGCCCACACAATCCCGCATCCGACAGCCGCCGCCCGTCCCGCTCGGAATTTGCATGACGCCTCATGACGCCTACGACGCACATGTGCCGTGGGCCGGTAATCCGTCGGCCGGGTCCTCCTTCACGAAAGTTGGCGACTGGCTTGGGAGCGAGGGAGCGAGGGAGCGAGGGGTGGATGCATGGAGAGAGTGCGGCGGGTGTAGATGTGGCCACTGGGACGAGGATGGTGGTGATGGATAGGCACTGCAAGTGCAAGGAGTTGGTGAGAGGAGGACTCACCATCGGTATCCAACCCGGCGGCAGTTGTGCCAATCTCGCGATTCGGGGTTGCAATTGCACTCGTCTTCCATGCCAGCGCCGCTGCAGGCCAATGATGAGGTAGGAGGGCTCGAGGACTGCCTCGCGCAGTCAGCCTCAGCCGGGTCTGCACCATGCTGTGATTTAGCGGAGGGTACGCACCTTGAACCACGAACCACTGCTCCATGGAGACGCCCTGTAGACCCATATCCTGAGCATGTATCATCCTCCTGCTCTCCTGCACGGCAGTATAACCCCAGTGGCAGTTAGCGGCACGGCGGGTTGTCGTCCACGGATAGGCACATTGGATGAGGCCGCGGCTTGCTGGGTGGCGGGCGACGTGGCGGGTGGCGGATGGCGGATGGCACAGCTGGGTGATGGAGGACTGGCGATGGGCTCTGGTCGCATGCTCTGGGCCGTGGGGGGAGGGAGGAGGAGCGTCGTCGTGGTGGGAAGAACAAAACTGATTGGTCGGTGATTAGCCGACGACGGCATTACCGCATTTGGACGCATTCCCGGGACGAACGCACAGCGTCGTTTGCGGCAGGTGGGTAGATTCTGGCGAAAATAAAAACATGGAAGGTTCTAATTCTTGTATAGATTTGGACTGGTACACCGTTTTCACCTCAAATTTGAATTTGACAAATGAGAACACGCACTCTTTGCCCTCTGCGGAGGACAAAAGACGACGGATGACTCAAATTGTTACAGATTCGTGTAGAGGAGGACGAGGCGATTCTCCTAGTGCTGAATTTTGTCCCAATCACTGAGGTAGAAGACGAGATATGTTGTTTGGTGGGTGTTGATCCTAAGCCAAGTTACAATTCCGTGTATGGGAGGAACTCGAAGATTGGCTCAGAGTGAGCAACATGTTGCAGTACAGCAGGAACTTGCTTGGGACTAACTATGGGCATTTAAACCAAGCTTTCAGTGACCTTGAAGCTCGAAGCACACTGTGAAAGTAGCTCGAGATGAAATATTATGCTCTTCGCGCTCGTTTTGATGTACAGTACAGTACGGTGAGTGTTATTTGCACACAACAGAGTCAAATATTGCTCGTATAGCAGCAGAGAGCAAGATACCATTTGTTGGGGAACTACTGCATTAATCGAGCCACTGGACTGAGATCAGGCTGGCCTATTGAGAGCAAGAAGCGGAGATACCTGAAGATCCCACAAGCTTCTCGTGAATAATTGACCCGACAGAGGACAGTCTTAGTCTAGTAAGATTCCTTTTAGGTCCGAATTATTGTCAGAAAAAATCAGGGGGCGGAGGAAAGTGGAAATTACGAATTTGATGCTCAACGGCCCGATCGGCAGGGCCACAAGATTAAGCTCCAGCGATGGAACAGATGTTCCGATCACCGCTGGACATCGGATGAATTTCGGCGCGAGGTACTCGCCAACAGCCGTCGAGCAGCGAAAGAAGAAGCAGGCGATGCTAAGCAGGCGATGGCCTAGGCGGGGTGCACGGCAGGACTTACTGAGCAGTAGTATAGGCAGGTTGCTAATGGGCGTGCAGGCGGGCGGGCAGGCAGTTAGTCGGTGGGCGGGTAGGCTGCTAATGGTGGGCAGTCAGCGACCAACCGGTGCGTGGGAGAGGGGGAAGGAGAGAGGGCCGGGGAGAGAGGGCCGGGAAGGAGCCGCATGCGGGTGGATGGGAACGTGGGAACAAGCGCGGTTACCGGTTCTGCTAGCCCGGCGCCGCGGTGAGAATATCACATGTGTGATGCAGACGGTTAGGCGCGTCACGGCGCTGGGTCGGGCGGATGGGGCGCGCTGCCATCGCAATAGTAGGCCGGGCGCTAGAGGAGGATGATGCATTAAACTGCATCTCTAATTAGCACAAACCTATGATCACGGTGCATCTCCCACTCACCACGTATGATTGATCATTTCCCCAGGTACACCTGAATGTAGAGCCCATACCACCAGACTTTACGTCCGATGAATTCAATTTCCGAGAGGAAGATCTCTCAACTGCGCCCCGACCACCATTGGACTTCCTCCATCCTCCCCCCCGCCTTGAGACGGATGAGCAGCCCCTTCCGGGATTCACATACCCTGATGCCTCCGCCTTCCAACTGGTCGAGACAAGGCAATATCAGCGGCGCTACGCCTACGTTGCACCTGTAGACCTCAAGGCCATTGACAAAGGCGCAGAGCGAGAGCGGTTAATGTCGGTCATTGAGCCGCCCGAGCTACATCCGAAGCTGGTCGATGATCACTATGTCGTCCGTCCTGTGCCCGGTCTCGTTCGGCCGCCGGCGGGTGTTCCTTTGGCTCTAGAGGTTGTCGGCTCTCCTGGCGATTACATCACCATATTTGCCGTGCACACTCTTGAATCGCTTCGTAGCGAGCTGGAGTTTGACGATGTATACCGTGATTGTGTTCTTGTAATGCAAGGCCTATGCGGCACAGACTACACCGGGGATTATCCTGGTGTGCCTCGCGGTCTAGTCGACATGGGCATGCAGCACAATAACCGCTCTCGTCATAGCTTCAATATCGCTAGCACCGTGGTCCAGGTTGGCGATGGGATATTTGCGCCGGCTGCTCAGATTGAGTCTGAAGACTTCCGGGCGGTATCTGGCACAGTTCTCGCCGCACTATCTCGAATCAAGGCGGTGATAACCAAGAAGACCTTCTCACTTTTCGAGCAGAAGATAATGGAATTTAATTCTGTTGACAACAACGTCCTTGGGTCTAGTCGACATGGGCATGCAGCACAATAACCGCTCTCATCATAGCTTCAATATCGCTAGCACCGTGGTCCAGGTTGGCGATGGGATATTTGCGCCGGCTGCTCAGATTGAGTCTGAAGACTTCCGGGCGGTATCTGGCACAGTTCTCGCCGCACTATCTCGAATCAAGGCGGTGATAACCAAGAAGACCTTCTCACTTTTCGAGCAGAAGATAATGGAATTTAATTCTGTTGACAACAACGTCCTTGGGTGCGGAGGAACACAGTGGAGCAATGCTACAAATGTCCAGGTGAATATTACGAGCCTTCAGCAGTCGCTTCGAAAGGCTCTCTCTGGCCAAGGAAAAATGCATCCGGATCCCGGCGACGCTATCAATCATCTTACAGTCTTCTTTCTTTTCGTATGCTTGCCCCATGGTATGAGATGATTTTGTTCCACGCATATATATCTGACTTCTCGTGTCTCAGGATCGCACGGCGGTACATTTGTCGAGGCGCGAACTGGCGCTTATGTTGATGACGAAGAGTGCTGGCCTCGCATTCTTGTCTTTGACGCTACCCGTCCTCACGCTGGCTCTGATCTTCTGCCCGCTCTCAGGGAAGCCGATGAAGTGATCGCAGAAACAGCTGAACGGGCTTGGCGTCTCAGGCGGGAGGTGCGCTTCGGTGTGGTTACATACACCAAATCGGCTGCTCAAGAGCGCACCTCTTACATGTCTATCACTCCAACGGTCCGGTTTGGAAACAACTCGTTTGCACCAGCGCACATTGCACGGGAGCGCAACTTTGCACAGCAAGGAGAGACCATTCTCGGAGGTGCTGACGCCGCAGGCATTCGCCTTGGCCGCGAGCTGCTTTTTTCTTTCTGGAACTCTATATGTCTGTCAAACTTGACGCTCGAGGAGGATATCAATGACTTGGCGGCGAAACTCAAATACAAGAACGACGCTGGAGAATGGGTGTCTATTGGGACTCTTCCTTTCAATCCACAGGACCCGAAGGATCAGGCACTCATGAAACGCATGCGTGGGCTCGGCGAGTATCGGTACCGTCAGCATCTTGCGCTACATATCTACCTACTGCGCGCTGGGATGAAGAAGGCTCATGTCAAAAAACGCACTCAGAACTCGGAAAACGCGCAGAATGTTGGGCTTACGGGCAATGTGTTCTCTCCCGAAGATGTGGATGAGAGCCTGATGGACACTTGCATAAATGGAAGCCTACTCGAGATCGTCGCTATCACTGAGGTTTGATTTTATTTTATCTCGTTGAAAGTCCGCATATGCTCACAAGTATGCAGGACGGCATGTATCGAGTCCGAACAGACAACATGGAGTGCCCCATACAGGAAGTACACCACAGCAGTACAAGGTATGCTCTGCGCTGTGTTCTCTCTCTTGTTTCTCAGCCATATTATACAGCGTTCCGACCGATATCGTAAAAAAGTTCTTCCGGAAGTGTGCTCCTCACCTTCTTCCCGACGATGAAGACGAAGATAATAATATGGAAGACCCATCCGCGCCGACAGCACCTCGTTTCAGTGACCCGACGAGTCCAGAGCAGCCACACGACGGTCTCCCAGCTCCGCCGGAGAATGTCTTGCCAGTGGGCAATACTGAGATGGTGCCGAGTATAGAACAGCTTACCAGCAGTCCTCTGCCTCCAAAGGTTGTGGGTGATCATGAGCCTGAATCAGAAGACGAAATGGATAACCCGGAGGGCAACAAACCATTCATCACAAGCGTGATTGATCATAGAGGACTTTCTGAGGTAGGCGCTCTCGTCTTGAGAGCTCGATTCTATACTCATATGCCACAAGAATGGAGATGAATTTGAGTTATGCTGCTATGTTCGTGGCGCCCCAGACCCCGAGTGGATTATGTCCAGCCGCTTGCGGTGCACAGAGCTTTATTCTCCCTCCTTCACATCTGACCCAGCATTAGCGTCGATCCGACAACAATGGCCCTCGTCGACAGTGATTGGACAAAGGCGCGGCAGACTGAGACCGGGGATCCTGCGGTTCCCGTCGACCTTCAGTCCCAAAGACAGCTTCGCGTCCGGAAGGGGAAGCAGGTCGATGCACCCATTGGCAACGTAGCTGCCGTCTCCTCTACCAAACGCAAACGGTCACCTGAACGCCGCGATGGATCTGAGTCTAGCGCTGAGCAAAGTGAAGATGCAGAGCAGGGCGCATTTGATCCTACCGGCCTGTCTAGCATGGGCAGCGACTCGGACTCAGACTTCAATCCGGCTCGCTCCAAGCCACCGCGAAAGCGCCCGAAGAAGACCGACCGCCTTGCCAAGCCCATGGGTCTGAACAGAGTGGGCGCACTCGCAAATCTCTTGCACAGCGCGCAGATCGAACACGAATGCGACACCCTGGAGCAAGATCTACAGCGTATCTCTAGCAAGCCGAGCTTGTTGAGACGTACCAAGGTCAACGACCTAATGACAGATTGTGCGGCGCAAAACAGGATGTTCTCGCTTCTCCAGGTTGGGGCAAACACTGCTGCCTTGGATGTCCTGTCCCGCACCTCAATGCAGCTGGAAACGCTTCGGGGAGCAACAGAAACGCTCCAAAAGCTGGCGGACGGTGAATCACTCATCAATCTTCTCTCCTTCGTTACGCACTGGACAATGGCCCGCGCGCACCTCTTCATCTATCGCTGGTGTTTCACTGTTGGTCCCCAAACCACCCAAAATCTGTTCGAAATCCATCGCAAAAGAGGGAAGAAGGGTTTCTCCACGAACCCACCACTGGGAAACCTTGTTGATCATATTGTGCAGCATGTTGTGAGATGCATGCCACCCGAGACCTCGTCCAAATCTTCCCATGGCGAACTCGGTAGACGTATACCTGAACCCGAGGTTTTCCCTGCCCATTTCTACGGCGTATTCGGAGAGTCTGTGCGGAAGAGAGGTAGAATCGCCAAGGGATCAGAGACAAAGACCGCAGGTCTGAAGCTCCTCAACCCCGTCGTTGGACAGGCCCGCCAAGGAGCTGTTGATCTGAACGACGCTTGCACAAAATGTCTTATGGAGCTCCTCACACGATCGTTCATCACTCCCGCTCTACAGGTGTACGACACCCACCTGCGTTCCAAATCCAACATCTCCCTCGACCACGCCTTCAATCGAGGCATATGTCGCGGTGCGATTATTGACTGCCTTGACCGGCGCTTCGGAGATGGTGCGTGCGCCTTATCGGGACTGCGGGCTTTTTTGGCGACACCATGGACGGAAGTTCTGGGAGATCGGTCGGAACGAGCAAGCAAGCGTCTCCAAACAGATGCGACTAGCTTCCTCCAGCCAATGGAAGATCTGCTCTTGCAGCGGTTCAACGCTGACCCAGCACTATCTGTGCAGATTCAACGAATGGGGCAGCTCATGGTCCGCATTTTCACTCAACTCACGGGCAGTACCTCCCCGTCCGCCTCCACTTCCTCCCCCACCGTCCCTCTTGTCCAAGGCCTTTCTCCGTTGACGCCCAAACGCAGCAAGGGCAAGGGCGGCCGCAAATCCAAACCCAAAGTCGCAAAGGCGGCGGAGCAGCCTCATGTCTTCGGAGACATCGGGACAATTGTGGATGCCCATAAGCCGCCGAACATGGCGCCTCTCGCACTTCTCCTGCGTGAAGTGCGGAACGAGAAGCTTGGGCTAGATCCTGAGGACGACAGGGTTCACCGCCTGCTGAATGGTTTCCATTGCACAGACCCTGATAGTCCTGTGCGTCGGCCAAGGGACTGGTTCAATCCTTTACGCGAGGAGCTCGACTATATGCGCCTTTTCAAGCAACACTTCACGGACGAGCAGCTTCGCAGTTCGACGGGGATTATATGTGTGCTCTGTTGGTTTGCAACGGGTCAAGGACAACAAACAGCGACCTTTCTCAATCGTTTGAAAGCAGAGGGCTCCTCCTTCTTTGCGGAGACAGAGGATAAAATGGTGAACAAGTTCGTGCAGGCTTTCCAATTGCAAGAGGTGGTCGAGTACAAGGAGATCTGGGGACGAACATCGAGAGAAAACGGTTTTGCTGCGGGACCAGATGCAACGTTTCCGGAGCGAGTTCGCGCCAAGTTTGCCCCATACTTCGCAGCAACTGCCTTGAGCACGGCTTGGAGCACGCAATTGGAAGGGCGGAGCAAGCTGGGCTGGGCGGAGACAGTTGACATGATTAACGCGGCGAACCTGGCGCCATTCAAGAGCGACTCACTTACGCGCTTCCAAATGGTCAACTCCCTTGCCTTCCTCGATGTCGTTGAGATGCCGAGCACAGTTGACATCGGGCGCTGGCTTTGTGCAAACAGGCAGAAGGGAGCCGTTCGTTGTCTTGAGTTCCTTGGCTTCAAGGTCGACCGCGACGAGCAAATCATCGACTCCTTCGCTTGCTTCCATCACCTCTTCGGCAACCTTCTCTGTCCAGAAGATCTGGAAATATTTGGACAATCGACGCCCGGCAGTGAGCAATCACTGTGCAAAGTTATCCGACTCAACAAGTACCTGTCGGGCAAGCGTGAGCAATGGATGAAGGACAGCGACATCAACTTTGACTGGTACGCGCTTCTCGAAGAGGTAAAGGCCCACGAGCTCCCGACAAATCGTACATCTTCCGAAGGGCTTCCATGGTCGCTCCCAGTGCCATTCAGCTTATTCAAAGATGCGCTCCAGAAGGTATTGCTAGGTTTGCACGCGGAATACAGACTCGGATTGACTTGTTTGTAGGCCGTCGATGAACAAGGAATTATTCAAACAGGCGAGGCCGAATTGCATTGGAGGGGCGATACTATGACGGCGCCGGGAGATTTTGTAGAAGGCTCAAGCAGTGGGAGAGGCAGAGCAGTGTACATGTAGCTCAATTGAAAGTCGTTGTGTGTGACAACTGCGAGCCCTATCTTTCATCCACCATCTCATCCCGCTTCAAGAATGTCAGAGCTTACACACGACATTGGCGGTTTGTCCTCCAACACCAGCCAACGACAAATCGCCTCCAACTGCCAAACAAGAACTAAGAACGTGAACGAGTCGCCGGAGTTTGAGCCTAGCAGGGCGGTATACGTGGGCCAGACGATTTGGTGCGTCACTGTCTGCGTTCTTGCTCCCATCGGATCCTTATCCACAGCAGTGGGCCCTCGACGAATTCCTGCCGGAGCGGAAGCTGCAAGAGGTCAAGGCCAAGCAGATGGAGGCGCTGAAGGGGCTGGGCCATTGTGAGCTGGAGGTGAATGAGCACGAGCGTACGTCCTCGCTGTTTTTTTTTCACACCCTCCCCGTTTGCTGAGCCGATGACCGTAGGCACTGTCGCGAACGAGGTTATCCATTCCGATGTCATCAACGTCTGGTGCGTTTCGTCGTTGCCCTGGCCGTCTTTTTCCGTGGGCTCAAGCGCCGAGTTAGACGTTGGCAGTCTGGACGCTATCGTCGCCTCTCTGCGCGAATCCATCATCTACCCACTCGTTCTTCTCCTCCTCGGCTCGCCGAAAGGCGTCCCCCGGGATGTGGTAAAAGCCCTGGCGAAGGAGAGCGGGGCCACATTCATCAACATCGCCGCATGGGTGCTCGGCGAGTCCAACAAGCGTTGTTCAAGCTCGCAAGGAAGACGCTGCTGTGCATCATATTCATTGACGAGATCGACTCGTTCTTGTGGGAGCGGAGTAGTGGGGACCATGAGGCGACTGGGATGATCAAGGCCGAGTTTATGACGTGGGTCGTTTTTCGTTTCGTTTCTGCTGCTCTGAAGGCTGAATGGGTCCTCACAGACAATGGGACGGTCTGCTCTCGAGCACGGACCAGATACTCGTTCTTGGAGCGACGAATCGGCCCGACGACATCGACACCGCTATCCTGCGACGAATGCCCAAACGCTACGCTGTGTCGCTGCCCAACTTTGAGCAACGGCTGAACCGTACGTCCCTCCTTGCCTCTTTCCCTTGCTTGTCTGACCTCGTATATAGATCGTCCCAGAAACGCCTCTGGCGCCGGAGTTCCCGATGACGACGCTTGCGGAGATGTCACAGGGCCAGTCGGGCTCGGACTTGAAGGCAAAAAAAGCTCTGCCACAACGCCACGATGGTGCCCGTGCGCTGACTTCAACGTGTCAAACCAGAACGACGCGAGCAGTCCGTTTGAGGGAGGACAATAGCCGAAAAGGTACGTCTCGACTGTCGAGCAATAGAGCTGATACACACTAACTGGGCCGTTTAGGATTCGGTTTCTGGCGTTGCGGACGTCGACGGATGAGACCAAGTGGTCACTCGTCGATATTTGGAAGCAGATTGGGTCGACGTCGCCTGGCTCCGTTTTGACCCAAGTGAGTCGTCTCACCAATATCTTCAATCCCGCGCTCACCCTTTACCCAGGAATGTTGTTTTCGGTGTCTCCCTCTCCCCTGGACCTCCCTCTAGCTCATCTCACTGCTCGCGTGCCACTCGTTCGTTGATATTGTCGGGCTCGACGTTGTTTGTGTCGTTTTTGGGCCAGGTAAGCAGTTTCTCTAATATCTCCAATACTTCACTCACCCGTTATCTAGAAACCCCCATCTCAGTGTCTACACCTCCCCTAGACCTCTGTCTACCTAACTGCACTGTGCGAAATCCGCTCGTCTGTCGCCATCGTCGGGCCCTTGTCTGTGCCAAATCTGGCTCGGTAAGTGCTCTCAACGAACTTGTCAGCGACTCACTGAATATTGCCCCAGGCTTGTCTCTCTCAGCGTCTCCCACTCACCCAGACCTCCCTCCATGTCACCGCACTGCTTCGCCGCCGCCATTCTTGGGCTCGCCGTCGTCTGTGTCGACTTTGCGGTTAGGGCTAGGTTAGGCAGAGGTTCTGCAGATGGCCCGTTTTGTGTTCTCAGCCTGCTGATAACCACATTGCGAACATGGACGGGAAGGTGAGATTCATTATAGATTGAAGCCGGTGTACTTATAAACACGTCAGGTCTCCCGAATCCTATCTATCCACGGTGCTTATGTAAGCCCGTTATTCTTGGTTTCCGCAATACCGCTCAGTCACCTTCCACGTCCAGGCTATAAATCTCGGGGGGTCTTGGAGCAGTATCCTGCGTAACCTCTCGGTGTATTTCAAAGACATTATATGGTGTCCTCGATTTACGGTGAGCAATTCTGGGTGCAGTATATTTCAGCTGACCAATCTGTATTTCAGAACGTCTGACTGGATTTTAGTACAACTCCGTCTCTGCAAACAACCTCCGCAATCTTTGGTCCTTCCTCGATGAGCCTTGCCACTATACATACATCCACTCCGCTTTTACTATTACTTTGCACTTGCACGGACATTTTGATTACTCTACCGCACAAGGACACTTTAACTACAGCCCTTGCATGGACACTTTCTTTTACTACCTCACGCCTCCTCCGCTCCCTCCATCTCATAATCACTACTGCCATTCTCCTGCATACCCGCACTGGCCTCCCGTGCACTCTCGGCATCCGCCTTGGTATCTTCTACCCACCCACTCCAGTTCCGCAGCTCTACAATCACTGCCTCGTCAGAATCCTCCTCGATTGCCTGGAGGTCAAGCTCGCCCTCCTCCATCATGACCTCCAGCTGAGCCGTCCGGAGAACAAGATGTACATGTCGAGTCGGATGTTGGTCCCACCGTCCTGAGAGCTCACCAGCGACGTATTCATCGAGAACAGCATATGCCCGCTCAATCTCCTCGTATTCGCTGCGCCATCCCTTGAAGGTGCTATACGTCTGGCCAGCGGCCTCGACAACTTGACGGAACAACACGTTGTGGCCTTGAAAGGATACACGTGCAGAACGCTCTTGTCCCCGCAGCGGAAATCTGAAGCCCATCGCAATTGCAATGGCAGTGACGAGCTTGACGATACACCACTTCCGATAGACCGCGACACCATTCCAAGCAATGACCTGATCGAGGCGCCGAAAGAGTTCGTTGAATTCATTGCGCAATGCGACTTGAATGGCATCCAATGGGCTGGGAGCAGGGTGAATGGCAGATGGAAGAGCAACAGCTGCGGGTGCGTTGGCTGGCTGCTGGTAGATTGGTGTCGGTGTTACATTCTACATTGGCATATCAGACACGGAGGGTCAAGCGCAGCAACATACACACACCTCATCGTATATGTGGACAATGAAAACCGGGGTTTCAGCGCCGAGACCTTGTTGCGACAGCTCGTGGGTCCGCTGGCGCGATGGAGGAGCTGGCTGCAGTGCCTTCTCAAGCAGAGTGCTCCCTGGAGTCTCGACATCGCGCAAAGTACCAATCTCTCGTGGGCGGGCAGAATGGACCAGATAATTCTGTTCAGCGGGGAGCGGGATATCTGCTGTTCCGATGAGAGCTGAAGGCACAGTCCGCAAAGCCCGGAGATATCGTCCAAAGCGCGCGAGGTCTGGCACCTGTCCAAGGCGATGCAGGGTTGTACTGTTGATACCATTTCCGTCAAAGTAGACGGTGAAGGTCTCGCGCTTGCGGTCTTCCGAATCCAAAGCATGAACCACGATGAACCAGAGGCTGGGAACTATAGAGCAACAGTCAGGACTCGGGCTGTCAAAGGACTATGGAGGACTGACGCTCTTCCATCTCTACCTCCATGATATCGAGCGGCATGTCTTGCTCCATGATATCGACCGGTCCAGAGTCAGTCTGAATAGCGTCTGCAGCTGCTGCGGGATTACTCGCGACGCCAGTCGAGGCCGATACCCAAGCATTAGGCTTTCCCCGCAAGACATACACCCGTGCAATCAGCTCATTCAGACTGAGCTCTCCCGTATCGCTTTGTTCTGTGTACCAACGTTAGACAAAGAGGCTACTGTGATGGTCATCACATACCCTCTTCCTCTTCAACCTCAAAGCTGGTGGACTGCGCTTCAATTGGAGCCTCCCTAGCTGGCTCAGAGACGGGGGCAGTGATTACTGGGCCAACGTTGTCCGGCTGCTCTGCAGTGGGGGCACCGAATAGGGTTGCAGTCAAAGTGCGAGGCGACGGAAGCTCTATGCAGAGGGCGGAACTCAGCTAGCCGATGGAAGTGTGAGGGAGCTTACCACTATCGCTATTGCTCGTGATTGATTCTTGGATGGCGGGCAGAGAGTTCGCTGTGGCGCGATGAGCGTACGAGATCTCTTCATCGGCACGGACAGTGGGGACGCGGTTACGCCCTGAACGACGCATAGTCACTCTGGCAGAAGGGGAAGAAGTGGGCAGCAATTTTCCATCACCCATTGGCTCTTATAACGCGCATGATGATTCCCCTCCATGTGTGGCAAATATGATGGCGTCAAAACATTCGTTGGAGGTACGCTACACTATATTAAAGCTTTTCTCGTTGTGCAGCAGCTGACCATGGAGCCAGTACTTGAAGAGCGAGTCGGAACCGTCATCAGGCTGCAGAAGCACTCTCTCCAGCGCCGCATCGAGGAAAACATCACAAGTATAGTAGCAGGTATGTACCTCCATCGGCCGTTCGCTCGCCTGAGTCTGAGGGATCATTAAGCCCGTGTACAGCTATGTAGAGCGAGTACTCACTTGAACGTGTGTATGGAGGTCAAACTGCGCCAGTGTCAGCCAGGAGGAGCAACAGATCAAAGAGAATGACGCACCCAAATGAGCTGGCTGCTGTCCGCGGGCAAGAGATCATTTGCCGACGCGGTGTGCAAGAGAAGATTTGCTCGGAAGTTGACGTCTTTGGCTGGAGCAGTGAACTCGTGATCCTCCAGAACATTCGCAAACTCGGGCGGATGTCCCGGTTGGCAGAGATAGCGATCGACACGGAGCTTCAGGATAGCCAGAAAGACGGACACGGCAGGATCGTTCGATCTCTCCCCGTCATCTTCATCCTCGTCATGCAGCCTGAAGCGTAGTAGACGAATGAGGTCTGTCGGCTTGCGGATGCGCAGGTCGCACAAGCCAACAGCCAATGCGAGTGGATTTCCAATCAGAGGCTGCGGTGGGGGGAGATTGTGGATTGTCTATACACGGCTTGAGCAACAGATCCGCAAACAACGGGAAAGCGCACCTCAAGGAACGTTGTACCTCCATCTACCATGGGAACGTTCAGACCGTCCTTGAGCGCTAGGAACTCGGGTTTTTGGAAGGCGTCCGGGGCGCCCAGGAGTATAGTGGCAAAGGCACGACGAACCCACTGTGCGTGTTCCTCCGGAGTACGAACGGAGGGCATTAGGCTAGGCTGGAAAGTGGCTCAGCAAAGGAAAGAATAACAGCGCTCTAGCACACACCTCCATGTCCCAGCGGTCGATGACAAACAGGCGAAGTGGGTGAGCCGGTTGTTGGTGGTTTGGGAATGGATCTGTGGGCAGCCATTCATACCACGGATCCAGATGCTTGAGGACCCCGGGATCGAGAGAGAGGAGGAGGTTGCGAGGAATGGTGAAACTCTCGCTATCCGCAAGGAAGAGGGCGGCAAGAACCCATGGACTGATCGGAAGGGGTCCCTGCTTCAGAGCGGCACAATGGATAGCAAAGAAGCGACCGTGGAAGTAGAACTCGTCGAGACGCTGCTGACCTGGCATTGGACTCCAATGCGGGCGATAGAAGGCAGAGCCCTCGACTTGGATCCAAAACAAATGCAGTGTCGATATAGTTCGAGCGACCTGATGTATCGCAATACGATCAGGGCCAGGGCCAATGGCCTCAGCGCTTGTGAACGCTCAGCATGGTTCTACGCACAAAAACAGAGCGGACATACAGTGTAGTTACGTCCGATGATCCACGGACACTCGATGATCCATTTTGATTGATCTCTTAATTTTTGTACTATCCACGAAGCTGAGTGGAAAACTAAGTACATAGATTGAAGGGTAAACCTCCTCTGCACTTGCACCTTTTTTTTGAAGCTCAGAGACGCAGATCTCGTGGAGTAGTGAGCGTGCCAACTTTGATCTTTACAAATTTGATGATCTTTCCATTTTTTGTGTCTATCGCCGCCCAATTTAGGCTGCATCTGAGGGACTGAAACTTTTTAGACATGAACTAGGCTTTATATAGAACGATCCAGACCCCGAGCTTCGGCAACCGGGTCCGTGGAAGGCCGGAAATCGGCGAGTCTGAGCTTTGATGCGTGACAGACGCGTCCCACTCTCAATATCCGCCCCATGCTCGGCCTCCCATCCATCGCTCCAGCCTCCCTACACGTTGCCCATGCTTGCCATACCTGTAAGGGCGAAGAGTGAGGGTATCAAATACCACTCATGCAGCTGCAAGCGCGACCACAAAGTCAAGCTGGCGTGCAATGAGTATTGGCGTGACCAAGCCAAACCGGGTCGAGAGCGGTGCCAAGCCCAATCTGCAACCAAAGACGAAGCTTCCAGTTGCTTAGGATGCGGAGGAGAGCGATAGCAGTGACGAGGAAGCCGATTGATGGAGGTGGATCATCGAGTGTCTGACGTGACAAAAGTGTTACATCAGTGAATATATTTATTCACCCTCAACGCCTGCATGTAGTAGACCCATCTCTTCAGTGAATGTAGTTCATTAGAGTACTGATGAGTTGCAAAAAACTCCGGCAGTATTGCCTCAGTGAACATGTTATAATTCAGTCCGCAAAGATCAGTGGATCATCGAACGTAACTACACTGTACATTTTGATGTCTCGCCCACCCCGAAAGAACGACAAGAGCTTTATAGTCCTACCCACCGTCCCATATTCTGCGTTGATAGGATGCTGGAAGGTGGAGACCGAATCTTCACCATGTTCCAGGATGAAGCGGAGAAGATCCATGATGCAGGCCGCCGCAGCTTCGACAGTGGGGGCGGTGATGATAACGACCTGGCGAGGTGTTGCAGCCTCTGCAAGGCGATGCAGATGACCGACCCATTGGGTGATTTTGGCAGGACGGAGAAAGTCTACTCCAGGCCGGAGTGTTGGAGCAGGTGGCGGAGGCTGGAGAAATGTAAGATCTGGGTGGACAGAAGCAATAGCGGGGTACATACGGGTGATGACGAAGGTGCGTGTACTGTCAGAAAGAGTGAAGGCGCCTGTATTGTTGGAGGGACCGAAGGTGCCCGCACCGTTGGAGGGGCGGAAGGTGCGTGTATGGCCGGGGACGGTAACAACACACGACTTGTGGATGCAACCGATAAGGCTGGACGACTCGGAGGTGACTGAAAAAGCAATGAGCGGTATCAAAAAAAAAATGGGGTGAACAACATGCCGGGACAGGAGCCCGAGCTCGAGGAACGCCTCGAGGAACGCGGATAATCGACAGTGGAACAGGTGTCAGGACGGGAAGGGCCCGCTGAGGCGCCGCCATTGCACGCCGGGCGCGCACTTGACGCGTGTTATTTGGCTGGTGGATGTGAGGTGAGAGAGCTGCAACGACACTGGCAAGAGACGCACCGGAGAGTCGCGAGGATGCACCAGCGACGATGTCGTTGGAGGCGGAGTTGTCGTTCGCGAGGGGCAATTTGCGGTACACAAAGTCGTTGTCGGATAAGACACGGCTTGCGTTGACGGCAGACCACGAAGCACCCACTTCCAGACACACCAATGCTCACCCTCGAGGGAATTGGGCATCAACGTCGCATTACGACCGATGATCGGTCCATGACGCGGCGCTAAGCGTATTAAGTCTCGGACAAATAGGGCGGGAGTCACTCACCAACAATAAGCAAACGCTTCTGGCTTGGATGGGGAAAGCGCTTGGCCAGAGCCTCCAGCTTGGCGATCCCAAAAGTTGCCTCTTCAATGCCGGTGTCCCGTTTGAAAGTAAAAATGCCGTCTTTCATGCTGTGTCGGAGAAGAATCCATGGCTGTGCGATAAGACTATCTGCGGAAGCAACATTGGCGCCGAAGATGGCGGAGTCGGGGGTCTGTGGAAACTTGAAACCTTTGCGGGCGAGGCCTTCGGTGAGTTGACGAGTGAAGTCGGACACCGTCATGAGCCCATTACTGGGCACATGGGTGGGAATGACAAGTCCAGCCTGTTGGAAACGAGCAAAGTGGGGCGCCTTGAGATCGGTCGTAAGCTTGAGCACCGGCGGAGGGGCTGTGAAGCCCGCTGGTACGGCGTCGTCTTTGCTTGCTAAAATCTATATTGGAGACGGAGGTTAGCAAGATGAACGGTGTATAGATATATTAGACTCACCGGTACAGGCCAGAGTAAGACGTCGTATACGCGCATGGTCTCATAAGCCGACGCTGTGCCCGATGCCCTTGCACCTTGATGGCTTCCCGCCGCTTGGACGACGGCCATGGGGCTTCGGCCAAGCGTCCGGATGGCGCTGGTGGATCGTGCAGCCTGCGAGGAACGTCCGATGGGCGGAGGCTCAAACCGATCAATAGGAGGACCCCTGTAGGAGTCTCCTGTGCCGCTGCTTCTGGTGGATATGAGTGCGAGGGTGTGCTGAACAAACAAAGACTTACGATAAGGCAGCCGACGTACTAGTTGATTGGGGGACGGCAGCAGAGCTGTGGGCGTTAACACGTCGATATGAAGGCAATGGCACGGATACATACCCTCCGACAGGCAGGTGACGACCCCATGGTGCCCCGCAGCTGCAGAGCCCCGTGTTGTTGCTAGCCTGTATGCAAATGCAGCCGACAGTCAATGAGGGGAAGCGGCTGAAGAGGAAACATACCGAATGAGGATGATAGCCTCCGCACTGGGTTGAAGCGCAATGACCCCGTCGATAAGCCGCCAGAATGTCCGTAGAGTCACCAGAAGGAGTATGGGCAATCCATGGATGGCTGCAGGCTGAACACAACTCGTCGGGCTGATTTCCGTACTGCAGGCCGCGTCAGAGAACAAGAAGGAGGAGGCGGGAGGGACGGCATACATGGCGTTGGTAGGCGGCACCACTAGGATTGTTCTCGATGACTGTGAAGGCAACACAGTCATCGTTGCAGCGGACACAGAGGAATCGCTCTGCAAGTCGGGTTGACATGGGAGTAGGAGACAGAAAGGGATGAAAAAAAAGGGACTTGGAGACGGAGCATGGTCCTTATCTTCGGGCCATCAACACTGCACATGGGCGGATCAGGCCCCCCCCTAGGTGTTGACCCGCCCAGTCGGGGATATGGGACTATCAGACAAAGATATGGATGGCAACTCAATCTAATCAGAGGAGATATGGACCCATATCTCCGACAACGATCTCGAAGATATGATCCATATCTCCGTATCGCGCAGATATGATCCATATCTCCTCCAAATCTGGGTCAAAAACCTTTTGTCCACAACGGGCCTTCATAACGTTGGCTGCCATTCCCATTCCCCTTCCGATTCGCACGCGGGCTGACCATCGGCGGAGACAGAAAATTGCGTCTTTCTTGCGGCAGGTGCGACGACGAGCTTGGGCCATGGCATCGAACCAGCAGGTGCGAATAGTCGAATACCTGTACACCGTGAATGAGGACGATTCGATATCGACAGTAAAGCGTCAACGCATCTGTGCTCCAAGAGCCTAGCCAGCCGTTCTTTCCTCCAATCGAATCCATACGCAGCGCCTATCCACCTCCTAGGTAGACACGCCGGCGCTGCATTGACGATAATCCTGGGCGTCTGTAGCACGATACGAGGACGGTCGTTCGCGTCGTTCGCGTGCCGGCAAATGGACGGTCTTGTATGGCTACAGAGTCGAATCGAAGGAGCGGAGAAGAGGTAGGGAGAGGCGATGGTGGAGGCGGAAGGCAAGTGACGAATCGGATCATGATCCGGCGGGGACCAAACAAGGACAACGTCGGCAACGTGTTGCTTCCAGCCGTCATCTTCCCCAACGCTCGACCACTTGGCTTCACACCGCAAGCCACGGTGTCTTTGAGAATCTTAGGCAACTCGTCGGCTTCACTCGAGCTGAGCCGGTCGCTCGCTGCACTTGATGATTCAAGAATCTTATCGACTTGGAAGCAGGATGCTCGGCTCGGTTTGGACCTGCTTTCGCTGTACAGCTTTGGCACGAAATGATTCGACTACGGGAGGGAGTGCAGCATCAACTATCTTTGGGGATCGGAGATGCACTGGCACGTTGTGGTCTGCGCCCTGAGCTTGAACTACTAGTACTTGGTCTTAGAGTTTCCTTCTCCTTTACTCACCGGGTTCTTCGTCCTAATGCCTATCGCTTCAGCCCACCGCATTGTCAGCCCAGCAGCGGAACACAAACGCGTATCCGCATCCCCTCTTCATGGGGATGAGAGCTGAGTTATTTCATGGGGATGGCCGTTCGACGCGGCACTGGGCCGTTGCGTATGTCAACCACCGTGTTCTGGGGACTCTCTAACGCTCACGATATATTTTTTCTCGATTTTGGCTTTGAATTCCGCCATGCTCACGGCTACAGTTGAAACAGAAAGCCAGAAGACTACTCCTCAGTCAAATATATCTCGTCGCAGGCCTGCACCTTCGCAAGCCCACCAGCAGTCGACATATCGGGATGCCTCCTGTTACTGATCTCTGTTCTGTATGACAACGTCTCGGGGGCGAAGTTCGTTCGAAGCGGACATGAGCTCTAGCATGATCGTGACTCAGGTTAGCAGTTTCTTTTTTTGCCCAATTCTTTTTTTTTTTATTCTCTTCGGCGAGCACTGGCACTGGTAGCCACTGCACAAAGTATATCTAGATCTCGATACCACGTTGCTTTCCCTCGATGCCAAGGGAGTCCTCAGTGAACGAAACATACCTCGTCCTCGTCAACCTTATCAGCCGCGGTGACCCCTCCGAACTGTAAGCCCGGCACGGTCCTTCACGGGTCCGGATCCTGCTCACTTATTGCCGTTTGCAAAATAGTTGGCGGTCACACATTTGATCGTCAAAAACCGCCATAATCATAGCTCAACGTGCGCGGCCGATATCTCGCGAACACGGCCTCGGAGGGCCGTGGTCATTTCAGAAAAAGTGTAGTGTTTAGTGCGGGCTACGGCGCCCTGTGGTTTAGTCTCCTCCTCAATTGCTAAGCCGGTGAATGCAAAGCCATGTTTCTTTGCCGTTTTTATCATCCTTTTTATTTCATGTGGCAATTTTGTTTTCGAGGATATTGGTAAGTCAATCGTTTGTAGAAAGAGATTGGAAATCATTCCCGGGCTCTTCTTCAAGTAGCTGTTCTCCCATACATTTCGAATTAGTTCATCTACAAAGTAACACCATGCTGGTCGTTCACTATGTTCAGTCATGTATGATTTCAAGTTCCACAGGCCTCATTCCGGGTTTTACTGTAGTATTTTAAACAATTCGGCGGTCACAGGTCACACCACCCCCAAACCGCCGAAATATTTTCGGCGGTCACAGGCACCGGGTCGGGGCGCCGAATTCTCCAGGCCACCCACAAGAATGTCAAAAAATTTCCGGCCCCTGCGGGGCATTTTTGGTGGGAGAGTGGGTGCACAATGCACTCCTATGGTGAGTTCACGCCCCCGGGTGCTGAAAATAGCCCATTTGACAGGTATTCTGGCCGAAATCAGGTGGGTGGACGCCGAAATTTTTCGGCGGTCACAGTGAGCCATGGCTGGCGCCGAAAGCTCAATTTCGGCGCCGATGTCACAAGAAAAAGGCGCGCCGAATTGTTTAAAATACTACAGTAATGTCCAGGATTTCTCGTCCTCCCAATGCAGAGGACAGTCTCATTGTATCATGTCCGACTCTGGCTCTCTCATCATGCCAAACAAAGGCATGAATCATTCGCTGTAGAGCTTCTTCAATTTCATCTGGTATTCCTTGTGTTCTTGTTAAGTATTGAGTTCGTCCTCCAACACTCATGTTAATAATATGTCGCATTCCTTCAAATCCAGGATTAGCCCAGATTGCTCTTCCCAAGTCTCCACGGATTTTCTCCAGCACTGTGGGCCACGGTGTTATATCACGTAGGCGATTTCCCAGGAATGCACCGAGCATTCGGAAGCATTCTCCATCAATTAAGAGCTTCATGCTAAGGGGGATGATGTTTTTCGGAGATTTCTCATTCAATCTGCGTTTGTTGATGACTTTTTCACGATAGTTCTCTGAGCCAAATGGTACAATAACGGTTTTTGATACATTAAATTTAGCCGTTGAGGCCTTACACCATGTGTTGAGGATTCTCCATAAGTCGCTCCATGAGTCTGACTCTGAGAGGTAGATAGTTGTGTCATCCGCAAAAAGGGACACTAGTATTCTTCGTGTTGTTCCAGGGACTTCAATGCCTTGGAGGTTAGAATTAAGCAGCATACATGCAAGTGGCTCTATAGCCAGGTTGAAGAGTAGGCATGAAAGTGGGTCACCTTGGCGGACTCCATGTGTGACTATAAACGGGGAGCTTAGCTCGCCATTTATCATGACCGAAGTTTTTGCTCCTGTATATAAGTTCATTACTGACTCATAAAAGCGCAGGGGGAAGTCCATATGTTGCAGAGTTCTGCGGAGATAATCATGGTCAATTCGGTCGTATGCTTTCTCCTGGTCTAATGCTACCAAGACTCTGTTTTCCTCCACTGCATCTGCATAGTCAAGAAGGAATTTTGCAAGTTTAACTTGATCTTCAATTCTCCTGCCTTTCATAAAGCCGGCTTGGTCGGGGTGTACAAGTGATCCACCTACTTTCATAAGTCGCAATGAGTATGTCTTGGTCATCAATTTATAGTCTGTGTTTAAACATGTCACTGGGCGGTAGTTTGCAATCGTAGCCCGATCCCCTTTCTTATATATTGGGCACATCCATCCAGTGTTGAAGTCGGATCCAGGATTGATGCCATACAATTCAACATCTCTGAAAACATTTGTTAGGAAGGCCATGATGTCAAACGCTGGTTCATCTTTGCCTTTTAGTTTCTTAGTCCAGATATCTAGCATTTTGTAAAACTCATATGGAGTCCGTCCACTCCAGGAGCCTTTCCATTGTTAGAGAGTCTGGGTGCTTCTCTAATCTCACTCTCTTCCAGGACTTTATCCATTTCCTCATATTATCAGGATCGCCCGGATCACCCACAGCTGATTCTGTCGAGGCGGTAGGCTAACTGGTTTCCGACTAATCCGGACGACAGGTAGCCATGAAAGGGACCTGGTTATCAGCCAGACATCTGACATCGCATAATAACGCACGTCTGCCCCCAAATCACATCGGGATCTCTGCTTCTCCTTTGGGTCCTCGCCGAAGAAGTTGCCCGTTTCCCTAAAACTTTATTTGGACCCCGCCATCCAAAAATTGTTGTGGTTAATGCGGTGCGTTCACCTCCATTTGTTCTGCTGTCCAAGGAACTAACGTCATATATACCAGTGATGCGGCATTTCCTGGCGACTGAAGGCAGTGTAGCTGTATTTGGAGCGCCCAAAAGACGATTCTCAAAACATCGCTTTCGTACTTGATCCACCATGACACTGGCAGCTGGGCGTTAAAGGCGGGGGACCGGGGTTAACTCTGGGAGGCCTCCCCACCTCCCACCTCCCACCTCCCACCTCCCACCTCCATGTCTACACCCATGGAGTCTTCTCAGCGTGCAGAACTCCTTTCCTCCTCCGCGCTCTTCCTCCTCGCGCTCCTTCCACATCACCTTGGACGATTCGGCATCCTCGTTTGGGCCTCCGTCTCAATACTACGAGACATCGCACTGCGCTTTTCTCCCACCGGCACAATAAAGGTCCTCCTCGCCCTCATCGCCACGACCAGTGAGGTCCACATGCGCGCACAGACAACATGCCTCCACCACCAAATTCCTCTGATGGATGACCGCCGTCGTCTGGCCGAGTACGTCGTGCCAGCGCTTAATTTGCTGTCTCTTACTCGTACTTCTCTAGGGCGCAGAAACACGCGTCCAAGCTCAGATGCGAGCTCCTTATGCTCTCTCGACAGTCCTGGGGCGGGTATTTCGCTCGGACCTATCGCCTGTGGAAGAGCATCTCGAAATGCACCGAGGAGGTCGAGGATATCCACAACTCTATTCAAGTTGCGTTCTATCCTTGATCGCAGCTTGGACTCACTTCAATTCACAGTTCGTGTTGGAGGCAGAAAATCAGCGCAAGCTAGACGACGAAATCCAAGCCATGCAGCGCTCTCGATCCATCGAAAACGGTGAGCCTGTCCAATGCATGCGGGCTGCGTTGAGCTCAGTAAACTGGACAGGAATCACGCACATTCGTCCCGGTTCGTGGGCCACCGAAGGATCTCTTCCCTCAATGTGAGGCTTTCTCCTAAACGGATTTTGTCAATTGACCTGTCGATAAAGGGCATAAAACTTTGAATTACTTCTTTCCGAGACTCGGAATTGTTTTGTTTTGTATCTTGCTGTCCATGTTGCTGTTATTTAGATCGCTTTCATGAGTTTTGTACTAGTATTCTTCTCCCACCTTGCAGCGCGTGCGCTTCATTTGGAGCGACCGGTGGCAGGGCGAGCGAAGGGTGCGCCGGCCTCTGGGGGACATGCAGACACAGACAGGTGGTGGCAAGCAGATCGAGTAAGATGTTGCCAGTGGGCGGGAAACTTTCAAAGTTCATCGAGACGTTTCAGCAGATGGGAGGAGGGTCCGAGGAGCGAGAGTTGTATACGGCGGTCCGAGGGCGAAGGGTGGACGTAGTTAGATTGACGTTAGGTAAAGAGGTCGCCGGCGACTGGTTCCCACCACTAGCCGTCTCGTGGTTGTCTCGTGGTGGAAAGCAAAAAGAGCAGCATCACGCTGACGTAGCCGTGACACCGATTGTGCCGAACTTCGGGTCCGAGACCCGGGCCGGAGTGCGGTCCGAAGGTTTGTAGACTCTGCAACGGATTCGCCCACGCGCAGGCATCGCACCGAATTCATAACCTTTATAGCGGCCTTGCGGCCGGCGTACTTACGTCATTCGAAGCGGCTTTTGGGCTGTAAGGTAGATCGCATCCATGCTCGACGAACGCCACATGCCGACATCAGTCACATCCCGATTTGGAGGGTGCGCGTCCAAATTCTATATTGACCGATTCTCTGGATGGATTTCGCTGTAATTTGGTACATGCATATATATTAGCCTCAGAATTCGATAAATGCAGAAAAAATCCGCAAAAGAGGTCTAGTAAGCAGTCAGATAGACTTTTTGGCGGACCAGCCTCGTTTTTTAACCCGTCTCGCCTCAAGATATCATGCCCATGGCCAAGTCAAAGGCCGAGTTGCGTAGGATGCGCACTACCAACCTCCAGCAAAACATCTCCCAGGCCGTCAAACGGACCTACGACACGATACGCGATAGCCCGATAATCATAGTATCTCATATTCCCGGACGCTCAGACCTCTGTTCGCCTTAATTTTTTGCATACAGCTATTCATAATGCCGATGTATATACAGTCCAAATTACAGCGAAATCCATCGAGAGAATCGGTCAATATAGAATTTGGACGCGCACCCTCCCAATCGGGATGTGACTGATGTCGGCATGTGGCGTTCGTCGAGCATGGATGCGATCTACCTTAGCAGCAATGTGCCCTTGGTTCTACGCAGACCGCCGGAATTCCCCCCTGTTTTCTTACAGTCAATAAATGCCCCCGTTTTCCTTCGTTGCTTTTCCAGCACATCAAGCGTCTTCTTCGAATTCTGCTTCTGCTCAGATAAACCAAAATATATCAATATTCAAGGCAATTCAACCAGAAAGTTCGACTATTGGAAGAACCGGATTTGTGACCAGCAGTCACACCGGATCCGTTAACACCTGCCGGTGTGAGCAAAAGTGGTTATATTTGTGTATCCATTGTAGCTATAGCAGCATAGTAGCCCGGTGAAATATGACGCTGAGGAAGCAAGATTCGGTGTGGAATAAGAGGATGGTCGATGAGCGGCCTGACAGAGAATATGGCAAGAGCAAGAAGAGGATGCGATGGGCGATGGCGAGCGCTCGACTTGGTCGCTTTGGCCCGACGATTTTGGCGAGGGTTTTGTTGACGACGGTATAGAGGAAAGCGATGAGACATTCATTTCGACGGTGCTCGCCGCAATGCACGGTGCAGAGGGCGAGTGGGCACTGCAGCGACGAGCCCCGGTTACATCGTACGCAGCGGGAGTCGCAGGAGGTGTAGAGGTAGTGAAGGAGTTGGTTGCGAGATTGCGGTGGAAGATGGGTCGAGTGGTGGCACTATAGTACGGCAGTCAGCAAAGGCGAGCAGCACACCAGATAATGTAAAATTTCGGGAGGGCTGAAAAAGCTACCGAAAGAAGTCTTTTCGGCGCCCATCACACAGCGGGCATTAATTGCGGAAGGATGCTAATGGCAGGGCAACGGAAGTCGTCACAGCATGTCAATGAAAGCGCACCGTGCAAGCCCAGGCACAGTTCTTTGTGGCCCTCAAAGACGGCGCAAGTGAATCAGTCCTCGTGTTCGCCCCGGTTTGTCCGATCACTTCCCACACCGGACAGCATACTTTCGTCTTCCATGGCCTCGTACTCAGCCATGTCCTCGTATTCAGCCTATACCCACTGCTCCGAATTGAACCACCTGCCGACAACCCAGCCCATTTGACGGCCATATTCGTCTATACGGGACTCGCGCCTGCCACACGCCGTCACAGCCGAAAACGTGGTCCTTTGAGCCCGGCGCCAAAGATAGAGCTTTTACGTGAGTCCCACGGCACTCCTCTCTTTGTTTCTTTGTGCTCTTGCACTACAAGAGGCCGTACAGAGGGTGCCGCCCTGTTGACAGTCCCACCTCTATTTCCATGGCCAACCATCAGAAACGCACACGCAGAGGTTCGACAGACGACAGCCCGAACGCGCCAAAGAAGACCCGGCGCTCCGCTGCCGCTGCCAGCGGTTCAGGCGAGCCAGCCGGGGAGCCTTTGCAGCCCGACGCGCCTCGGACCGGCAAGAAGAAACGCCGTCAGCTCGGAATAGGGAAAGAAGATGTTCCAGAGGAAGCACACAGAACTCGCGTGCGTCTATCCGCCCTTCTCTTTTGACTTTTGACTCACTAGGCTTCCTAGAAAATCTTCCAACGCCACATTCGCGGGATGGCCGGTCTTCTCACCGCCAACTCTGTCCTGGGACGAGCCGACACATACATCGACTTCTACGACAAACGTTTCGACGCCGTCGACGACCTGCAGCTTCATCTACGGCAGCTCGTGGATCAATGTAAAGGCCCCAACGCTGAAGCGAAGCGACGCGTCAATCGTCTGAAGGAGCGGATCAACCAGGCACAACAGGCGAACGGTGCCATCGCCAACGACCTCTCGGTGATTCCTCACGAGCACCTCGAAACTGCCTACGCCGCCGTTACCCGTGCGGGATTGCAAGCATTTTATCCGGACGTCTTCGGCCCCGCTCGTTCGCGATACAACCAGCTCCACCGCCATCTCGCTGTTACAACCTTCCAGGCGACGGCATCCTGGTTCGGGTTCACGGAGCTCGAGGTCTCCATCACTGTTGCGCTCGACACCCATCTGCTTTGCGACATCTATGACAATTTCGTCTTTGGGACGATCGCGCGTAATAGCCGTTGGGCTGACACGCATCCCGGGGGTCTCCAGGCATCAGCAGAACTTGTCGCGAAGAAGAAGCGCCGTGAACGTGTATGTTCTCTCTCGTTTTTTTTTTTTGCTAGTTCTTACTGTATTCGTCAGCTTTGCATGCGTCGCTACGAGCAGGCAAAGTTGGAGAAGTTTCGGAAGCCCATTCTCCGCGCGCTCAAACAGCCCGCCTGCCACTCTGACGATGAGCTCATCACCGTTCACGTTCCCAACCCCACTGATCCCACCAAGTACAAGACACAGGCTTGTGAGAAACCGTACCGCAACGACATCATGACACAGTTGTGTCGATATCTGGACGACGCCGCGGCAGCCAAACTAGCGCGGACTCCGAACGCAGGACGAAAGTGCGTATGCATGATATCTACTGTTGTCGTCTTTGCTGATAGTTTTAAACGTAGACCAGAGCCACGCATGGTCAGCACCCTGAAGCCCGCCTCCGCCTTGTCGCGCATCCATCCACCCGACGTCGACGAGACTGGCAAATATTTTACACCACTCGATATCTTCAGTCCGGAGTACTACAACACGAAGATGGACATCGAAGAGCGTGCACTTTTCGCTGAGAACGGTATTGCCTTTGCTTCCACCGACGAATGTGCGACACCGGAGCAGATCAACGCGTGGAAGAGCATGGGGTCGACGGAGTTCATGGAGCAGTATGGCGAGGTGGTTCTGAGCTTCTATGATCGTCCAACAGCCGAGGAAGTCGAGGAGGAGATGCGAAGGAGGGAAGCGGCGGAGAATGGCGAGGAGGCGGAAACAGACTTGGAGGACACGGATTCGGAGAGAAATGAGGGTGATGATGAGAACGAGAACGACGCTGAAATGCCCACCGCATGAGACATCTCCGTAGATTTTTTTTTTTTACCCTCTAGACGGCCCGACTTATAGACTTTTTGCTCATTCGATGCGACGGCTGCAGTGTCAAAAAGCAGATCTTATTGGCCTTAGACTACACCCTAGTGCTATCACTACAGCCTGCGACTTGTTCGACTGCATATCCACATCTGCCCTGGCAAAAGAACAGCCTCGTCTCCTTTTCCACTCCTACTACACGACCAATTCCAAGTATAGCTCGGGCAAGGATGCTTGCGTGCACATCCGTGGTGCGAGTCGTTGGTTGCCGCGAGTCAAATCCATGTCTGGTGAGTATGCGGACGCCATATGGCCCGCGGCGGCAGCAGCTCTGCGACTGCGTATGCGCACCCCCACTCGACGGCGCCGTCACGGCGGTATGAGACGCGCGTGATTCGTAGGCGGAGGGTATCGGTGGAGCGTCTTCATCGCACGGTGGGTTGCTGGCCTGAGTGAGAATGTGGTTGTGCTGACAGTGAGAATGGTACGCACCCGTGCCCGCTCCGCTGAATCTCCATTCGTCTACATTGATGAATCCGCAAGACATTGAATTCTCCCGCTGGCGCACGACTCGGTGCTCGGCGAAGTTGGGATCGTCGACGATGCGATGGAAGGAGATGGGAAGTCGCTGGTGACGTGTCGCTGCAAGACGCCGGAGACAGCGGCTAGGTCTCGGTGAATTCCAGGGTCAAGGGAGCCTTCGACGAAGGACAGTCGTGCGAGCCGATGAACCGTCTCTCCGCAATGAGCAGAACGTCGAGTCCACAGCTACGCTACGAGCGGAGACAGCGCAATGGTCCGGACAAGCGCGCGAGAGATGGAGATAGGATCGTTGACATCTCGGTGGAGTTTGGCAACGAAGGGAGAATCCATCGATGTGGGAGCAGAGGAGGTCGTCGGCGCCGGGGCCTGCTTGGAGGTGAGCAATGATCACCTAGGAGTCGACGGGCAAGACGTACGCAGGTATTCAAGCTCTGCGCTTGTCGATACCGATACGCAGAATGCTCCGCGTTGTCTCCTACGACTGCTCGGGCGGCTTTTCAGCGGAGAATGATGTAAATTGGAAAGCGGCCGGGGTGTCGACGACTCGATGAACGCAGTGATACCTGGTGAATGTTAATCGAAGGAATCGAGCGAGGATGAGAAGAAGAAGACGCACCGAGTCTTTCGCCCTCGTCTCTGCCCTCATTCACCGCCAAACTGCCAGTGAGCAGTCTCCCTTACGCATCCGTTGACAACCAAGCGGGAACAGAAGCAGTGGGAGCAGGGTTAGGGGCACCCAGCCGATTCCCAGTACCAGAGGACGGCTTTGTCGGTACGCTGCACTTGGACGTCGACGGGCTGGTTGCCACGCAGGACAACGTCAAGCGCGTGTGTGTCCGCGTCGCTACGCATTCGTGCGTCGAGCGTGGGTGTGCGCCATTCGGTAACTTCCTGCTACGCATGCATCAGCGCATTTGCGAGAAATAATGACAAGAACAACACTCACCCGCCTCAACGCCTCCGTCTTGAGTGTCGTCGTCGGCGTGCACAGAGGGACCTCTAGGGCACATATGGGGTGGGGATAGACGATTTACGTCGAGGATTCCGCTCGTTTGAAGGAGCGTTGGACGCGCGCGCGCGGTTTTGGTGCAGGGATGGAGTGTCGGCGTCGGCGATGCATGCGGCATGGGAAGACCGGGAGAACAGCAGGAGGCGATGTTTGAAGAGGGATGGGGGTGGCGAGGCACATTTTCAGTGTATGAGAGTCGAGAGGTGCGGTGAATCTTGGCCTGGGTGAGTGTGCAGAATGGGCTGGGAATGTCGACTCACCTGCTGTCAAGACGGCTTTGGCAGGCTCTGAGGTTCTAGTGTGGACCTGAGAGAGGGCGGGCAGGGGTGCCGTTAAGCGGTAGAGGTCTAGCAGCCCCGGAGAATGCTCGTGTATGGCAGGTGACAACGACCACAGCGCCGAGGACACGGGCCGGTTGGTCCTTTGCGCGGGGCATGTTCCGAGGCCCTGGTATCGAATATTGAAGGTTTCCGCGAGCGCAGGCCAACGGAATGAGGGAGGAGCGAGTAGGGAATCGAGGACATCGAAGAGCGCCAAATCACGGTCACATAGTGTGACACGGATCAGATTCTGGTCATCCTCGTTTGCACACCAGCGTCGGCGCCGACTCAAGCTACCACTCCGTAAAACCCTACTGGAGCTGGCGAGAATACTCAATCGGGCTGGCACGATCCGAGTCACACTTGCACCTTCTCGGCACTGGCACTTTCTCATGCACTGTCCCGCGGCGACTCCCGCCTTGACTCTCCACAGTGCTTCTTTTCTTCGTTCTCTACCCATTCAACACCATCTGCGCTGCCCACCCACACTCCAATCACCTGCACGCACATTCGGCGATCAATCGTCAATTCCGTCCTGCTCTGCTCTTACAATCTATCAAACACCGTTCCCGACTCGGCCCCGACTCCTGCTTGCTGCAAGTGACGACCAAGCGTCCGCCTTCTAAAAAACTTGTCCGCTCACACCCCAAGACAAAAAGAAATGCAAGACAAGTACAAACTAGTCAAATTTGGTGTCTACCTAGTCAAAATTCAAGGTAAGCGTTGGACGGTGAATGTTTAGCGTCCGCTAACACTGCAGCTTTTGAAGCGAACGCACCTGACCAGTTACTTGCCGCATTACCGCCGTCCTTCCTCGCCGCCGTCTCGGCCTGTTCTTCACTGTCTATCCGCCAGTAGACACTGCCAAACGAATAGCATCTGCAAAATAATGAAAGCTCAAACTGCAACAAAGCACCGCCGAGGAGGAAAGCACTCTCGTCACCGAGTTCTTGGCGTCGTTAACTCTGTCTTCCGTGCCTTGTCTCCCGCAAGCTCTATCCTCTCTCTTCTCGCTTTCTACCTCGCGTCCCACCACCGCTTCCTCATTGTTCGTCCCCACTTCCGGCGACGTTCGCACAGTCCACTTTGCTCCCTATACTCCTGCACAACTGCTTCAAATCCGAGTGCAGACTGGCCCGTCTATACGCCGCAGTATGCTCCGATGGCACGGACGATTCAGACGCAGCGAAGCAAGCAGCGAGAAAAAAAAAATCACCGCGCTCTCTGGAGACGTTTGCAGTTTATTCAAAGTGCTCCGCAATCTTGCCGTTTCCTCGGCCTCAAGTCAATCGCCCACACACGCTAGCAAGAATCCATTCAATCCGTCTGTCGCAATCGCCGTCTGACCACCTCATATCCTCTCGGCATTGAAACCACACGTGTCCTCGTCTGCCTGCCAACCTCGCACTATCCCCGACCCCACCCGCTTCACACTTTCTACTCTGCGATCCTTTCGCCTTCCGGTGCCGGTGTGTTCTCGGCTGCTCGGGTTCGCAGATCTGGTGTATGATGTCTCGGTCTCGTTGTCTCTGGTCTCTACCTTTCTGGATGAAGGAAAGCACTCAGATGTAGGTGCGCGGTTCGATGTTCCCTTGAAACTCCATGTATACTAGACCACAAAAATCAATTCAGCATCTCTTGGCGCTCCCACCCCGGTCCGAGACCCCGCATCGGCCCGGAAAACAGCTTTGTGGGATCAAGTGATCGAAGTACGGCAGTTTTTGGGTTAAAAGCGTCGGCGGTGCGAGATGTTACCTCGATTTGCCTCCCATGCCCAAGCAGCCTCCGAAACTTGTCCCCTGCACCTGTTCCCGGTTTGGGTGCAACAAGGGCACCATTCACATTGCTGGGACATCACAGCCGGGGAGATGGATATCAGCTGCTCTGCGGAAAGCACACAAATCTGGTGTGGGCCCGAAGACAACAACGAAGCGGACCGGGAAGCGTGGGGAGCATCTCAATGAGGACTCAACCGACCTCGAAGATACAGATGAGGAAGGTATGGCAGAAAACACTATGCTTTATGATTTACTCAGGCTGGTAATTCAGGAGACGGGAGTTCGGAATCGAAGACTGGAAATACAGGCACGCCTCCAAGCTTTGCACTGATTTAAATTAACTCAGAAACTGAAAATCCTCCTAGATCCTGATGGTGCATCTATTGTTGTTCAACTATGCTACATGCTCGCAATCTGGCTTCACGTTCAAGCAAACGTCAGCCGTGCTACGGTCAACACAGTGCTCAAGGCTCTGCAATTGATCATAGCTACGATTCTGGAGGTTATACACATCTCGCTGCTTGCCCAGGGAGTCTCTGCGGATCTTCCAACTTTTGATATTCCTGTGGATATTCGCACTATTCACAAGAAGTTTGGTCTGGAGCCCAAGATTACACGGACTATTTGCTGTCCCAAGTGCTACACTCTCTACTCTGATGACTTGGCCAACATTCCTGCTCGATGCCCATTCAAGCGCTCACGCCGTGCTCGCCCGTGCAATGCGGATCTGCGGCGTAAACGCCGTATGCGGACTGGTGGTACTAAAGATGTCCCACACACTACATTCAATACCCAGGATTTTGACTCCTGGATGGAATTCTTTCTATCACGCCGAGATGTGGAGGAAGCTCTTACCAGTGCTATCAACAGGGACTTCCCTGTACCAGGCAGCCCTATTGATGATCTTCATGATTCTCGTGCTTGGTTTGAACTTCGAGATTATCTCTCAAGCAAATACAACCTGGTCTTTGGGCTTTATATTGACTGGTTTAACCCGTACACCAATAAGCTTGCAGGTTTGTAATTATTTGTCCTATTCATATACAAAATTGAAATATTTCTAGGCAAAGTTGTCTCCTGTGGAGCAGTTGCCCTCTGCTGCTTAAACCTTCCGCCTGAGATGCGGTATCGACGAGAGAATATCTATATTGGTGGTCTCGTTCCAACTCCATTCACACCTGACGCTACTACGCTCCCCCATGTTCTTGATCCAATTGTCAAGAAAGTGCTTAGCTATCAGCCTCCAGGGAAGAAAGTGGAAACCCACAATCATCCTGAGGGTGTTGATGTCCAAGCACGGATAATTCCCTTGATTGCCGATCTCCTTGCTGCCCGCGAAGCTAGTGGTTTCCTTTCGCATGCTGCTGACAAATACTGCTGGGCCTGCCTTATTACCTCCAAAGAGAATGATCGCCTTGACCGCGAGAACTGGCCACTCCGAACTGCTCACCAGGTCCGGAAGGAGGCTGAAACTTGGCTAACAAAGACAACCTTAAAAGGTCGAAATGCTCAAGCAACTGCAACTGGCGTGCGGTGGTCCTCCTTGTATCGCCTCCCATATTGGGATCCTATTCGGCACACCCTCCTTGGCTTTATGCACAACTGGGCTGAGGGTGCACTGAAGTTTCAGCTTCGCACTATCTGGGGCATTGGTCGTACACACCAGAAGGAGTTGGAGCTGCTGAAGATCCAGGATTTGGAAAAATATGCAGAGGCTGATGGCGCAGAGACGGCAAGCGAGGCAAGCGACCTTGAAGATGACCCGTTGGAGGATCCAGCAAAGCTTGAACAACTCCGGGTTGCACTGGACACTGGGAACGTGGACTCCAACATGGACGGCTCAGACTCTGAATCTGCAGTCAGCACTCCTAGGGCAACCCCAGCACCCACGTCTTCTGGAGTCACGAGCGACTCTGACGATGATGAAGAAGACTGGTCCGATGATGATGATGATGATGATGATGATGACCTGGACTTTGTGAATGCTGCTGTTCTGGGCAATTTCAAGCTATCCAAGGAGGTACTTGAAAAGGTGCGGACATGTATCAGGGAGGTTTCACTTCCAACACATGTGGCACGCTTGCCTGATAATCTGGGCGAAAAGAGGCACGGAAAACTCAAGGCAGACCAGTATCTCACACTATTCAGTGTTATTCTGCCCCTTGTCCTGCCTGAGACTCCGTTACATGAAGATCCAACTATCAGTGACCAGATGCTTCAAGGCTTTTATCATCTTGTTGCTGCCACCAACATTCTCTCCTCCTTTCAGACTTCAGATGCGGAGGCAGAAGCCTTTACAAGGCATCTTCTTGCATGGCGACAGATTACGCAAAACACCTTCCCAGATATTGTTGAACCGCCCAATGCTCATTTTTCGGTGCATTATGAAGAGCAGTTGAAGCTCTGGGGTTCTGCTCCTGGACTCAGTGAGTTCTGGGGGGAACGGCTCAATGGGGACTTGCAGAAGATCAAAACTAACAAGCGTCTGAGTGAGTGAGCAAGATCAACCAGATACTGATTTCTTATGATTTTGCGCAGCCGATATGGATTTCACAATGCTCAGGCAAATGGCCCGGCGTTGTCGACTCCTTGCACTCTTGCACCATCATGACTTTAAGGACCCTACCTTAAAATCGCTCGCTCAGATCTTAGACCAGAACACGCCTAGGCCTCCAGATCTCCCAACTGAGTTGGACTCCGCTGCTATTGCTAAATTCCTTGCTCGGGCACCTCGGATGGAGAAGAAAGAATATCAGCTCATTCTCAGCTATCTGAACACTGCAGGCGAAGGCTACATCAGCTGGCTTAGCAAGCCTGACATTGATCATGCCTCTATGATTTTACCTCCTACCGCAAAGCGTTTGCGGGAATATAAGGAGCGTGGATGGACCTACAGCTGTCAGACCTCACATTCTTCAAACAGCCTTATCCAATTCCGCATCCCAAATTCGGAAGAGCCACCTGCGATTGGGGTTATTCATGCCATTCTAGAAATCCCTCTGCATGGTTTTCTTCGAAGGTTTATTCTGGCGCGCCGACATCGTGAACTGGATATTAGCGACACTCCTCACGATCGCTTCCCCCGGATGATGACAGCACTGGTTGCTCCAGAGCCATACAAGACCTCAATAGTGATTGAGCCAAAGCATGTCATTACACACCTATCAGGCTGGAAACGCCCATCAGGGGCATATGAGGGCATTCAGGAGCGGTCTATGGCTGTATGTGCAGCCCTCAATCGTGGTCGTAAATAGATACAATCATGTTTATTTTAATTGGCAAATACAGAGATCATCGAGTAGGTTTATTGCCAACGGAAAGCTAGCACCGTAGGTACATCATTGTACAGCAACAGGGGCATGCCAGCAGTGCGTCAACGTGGGCGAATATCAAGGATGGTGCTCATACGTCGGCAGTCCCACATGAATCACATGAATGAGCAGTGGGCAGACACGTACACATTGGGCTTCAGGTGGTTCATGTTTTCTTCTTTCTTCTTTCCGTTCGTGGTCGTTGATCTTGGTGTGCAGGATGGGCGTCGGCGGCATCGGCATACAGGCGAACTTGCGGAACGGCGGTTAGCGGTCTATGGACGAGAGACGGGATCGACATATGCTGTCGGGCTTAGTTTATCCGGGTCACCAGACTGAGTCGTTTGAGGTGCATATTCGAGTTTCTTGAGTTTTGAGCTCATCGATCATGTGTAATGTGGATGGTTGCTGCACCGGAGTAGACCAGCGTTGGGGAGGAAGCAAGCAGGTCGTCCCCGTGGTTCTGGGTGTGGCGTTGAGAGGTTCCTATGTACGTTTTCTGCTTGGTTAGTGGTGTTCTCCGACGTGGATTGACTTGACACATGTACAGAGCATACCCTCTTTCTACTCCCGCGCGGTCTGCTCATTCTGTGCTTGGAGTCACTCATTTTCTGGAACGGGCCAGCTGGCTGCAGGAGGGAGAGGTAGGCGGAGGCGGCTGGGATGTGCAGGAAAGGCGGAGGCGGAGGAGCCGGGATGTGCAGGAACAAGATGGCCGTGGTCTTTCCGAGGTGTGTTGTCCTGCTCAGGCTGTGCTTGGCTTTCATTAATACGGCAGGAACTGTCACGGTAAGGCCAGCTGAATAGCCGGAAAGACCTGAAACTCACCTCCAAACAAGGAGCCCAATTCGCTTGAGGTGCGTTTGATCTCCGGTAACGAAGACTTCGAGCGCGGGATGGTGGCCACACCGGAAATAGACCAAGCGAGTTGCCTTGTTGTGAGGTCGTCGTCGCGGTTCTGGGAGTTCCTGCATATGTTTCCGTCTGTATTTCTTTTTCTCCCGATAACGACTGGCCATCACTTTTTTTTCGGGCCAGATGTCCCAAGAGCCGCTGCGGCTGCGATTCAGCCCGCGATCGAAGCCGATGCGGAGCACTCCCGCGGGCGTGATAAAGTCGACGTCCCCGAGTCAGCTCTCGACTGGCTTGAGGATACTAAGTGTGGTCGATGGCGCGCGATCCGGGGAGGAGGGTGTAGACAGGGCATGGCGCTCAAAGGTTGCCAGGGTCAGCGCTGAGGCTGGGAATGAGGTGTGAGGCGTTGTCCGGAATGCAGAGGTTAGTTTTGTGTGTGTTTCCCCGACAACGACTCACCTCAAGGTTTTCTGGGGCCAGATGTCCGGAGAGCGGCTGAAAGGCGGTCAGAGCACACTAAGGTCGACGCCGAGAGTTGGAATTGGGCGCTGGAGGTCGTTGGATGTGAGCTGAAAAGGTGAATAGTCGTCATTCTGGGGAATACTGACTGACCAGGCGCAAAACGGCGGCGTAGGCACTCGGAGTTCATCGAAGTCGCGGAAACGGTAGCAGTGTGGCTGTACTACTGTACTATTTCGAATAGATGTCCGCCGGGTGTAACGTGTAACACGTCTGACTTGACTTCTAACATGTCCGAATTGCCATATATGGAAGTCCGGCGGTAGCCGGACGGGCAAATTTTCCTTTTTAGGCGTGATTTGGCGAGAAAATCAGCGTGGAACGCGTAACAAGGTTGCGCTAAGTCCTGTCCGAGGGCCCGTGTAACATGTAACACGGACATCTATTCGAAATAGTACAGTAGTAGCGGCGTAGGACCAAGGTGTGTCGTTTTGCTTCGTTCTTGCTCGCTTGGCAATGACTGGGTGATTTCCAGGCCGCTTGCGCCGGGTGTGCACGTTCCCACTGGTTGGACGCTGGCAGCCTGCGCGCTTGTGTTTGGCGGGATACTCGGAGAGGAGTTGGACTAGGATGGGGGCGGGTATACGGAGCGAAGGCAAATGACGGCGAATGATGTGACTAAGTGTAACGACGGATCAATATCGCGGCCCGGGCCCAGCCGCCACGGCGATGGTCAAAACGGTACCTTGGCTTGACCTTGGCTTTCGCGGCCGACGACGCATGCATCAGCATGAGGCCTGCATGAGGCCAACATCGATCGGAGGCCTCTTTGAACACAACAAAGAACAAAGAGCACACTGCCTTTGCCATGCGCTGTGCACTGCCGTTGGCATGTCATGTCGACTTCCACCGCCCTTCCTTTTGGATCCTTCCGCAATTAATGCCCGCTGTGTCAGCCGGAGATAGAGCGAAAAGACCTTTTTCAGCATCTCTTTCAGCCATCCCGAAATCTACAATTATCTGGTGTGCAGGAGGAAATGCTGGCAGACGCACCTTGAAACCATATGCCAGCCAGTCAGTCGATGCTGGTTCGAGGTGCCGTCCACACTGGCATGAGGGATATGGGCAAACACGGATTGTAGGCTGAAAAGGAGCTGAGGGGTGGCGAGGTGGTGGTAGACGCGAGTGTTCGGCAAGGTGGTGAGAGCGAAGGCCGGTCGCCCATGACTCAGAGCTCAAGCCGTCGTGCCGTGATCAAAACCGGCCGCACCGGCCGGCGTCCGATGGGAACCGGATAACCGGATCCGTGTCCGGTTATCCCATTTCACGAATGATCACAATTCAACTAGATTTACAGCCAACACTGACTCGACGCAACTCGGAAAAACCCTCAATGAAACTCGATGTCCGCATCGCCAGGGTCAGCAAGAAATTCGCCCCACACCCAAGAATCCGACGTGGCCTGCCCCACCAACTCCGCACGAGCCTTTCGCACCTTCGGCAAGACTGGATTTTGCAAGTATCTTGGCACCAACCATGTCCTACCCTGGGCTCCAACTGCGAAAAATACCACGTCGAGCATGAGACGGCCTTCGCTTGCCTTGGCACGACCGAGCAAGTACGTCCATGCGCCTGTGAGAGTACGGATGCCATCAACTCCAACGTCGTTCAAGAGCGGAGCAAGATCGAGTACAGTGTCGACGAGGACGACAGAGATGTGAGTACCGTCGACGGGGCGCGAGCTTACGGGGGCGTAGTGGAAATGCGTGACGGGCTCACTGCTCGGCTGCTGAAGAATCAGCGGGACCGTTTGGAGGAATATGTCCCGGCGGTTGCGTTCGATGTCGACATCCATCAACACGCGCAGGAAATCGCGGTCTTCTGGAGTTAGATCGAGCTGCGATTCGTCTAGATCGCAATGAAGAATTGAATAGACGAAAAGTGGAAGAGGGAGGAGATCGTACGGGTATGAAGGAAGCGTAATGCGCTGCAGCCCTTTTTGTGGCCGCCACTGCGCCAGTCGGTTTCCTGGCAAGACGGAGAGCAGTAGTACGCCATGCGGCACCCGGAGCAGCGTTTGAACTTGTCCTCCTCGTCGATGACGGCGCACTGAAAACGATACTTACTCTCACTGAAAACGGGGCTGCAGGCGGGGATAAACACACCTTGAGATTATCACACATCTTCCGCGCTGGAAACTCCCCTGCGTTGTATCTGTCCAAGATTGCCAATCTGTCTGTGAGAAGCCGCTCGAAGCCCTGCCAAATCGCAAAGGCCGAAGATGCCCGGAATGCAGGCGCTGATGCCAGAGCCTTGAGTTCGGGGAGGATGTGCTTGAGCGCATTGAGCACTGATACACGGATCAGAGTATTCGGGAGGACACTCGTGAAGATTGCGACGGAGCGAGATAGGAAGTGCGCATCGGGGGAGGCTGGGAGGGAGGTTCGGCGTGCCAGTTTGAGAACAGAGTGCAGCAACCCGTGAGAGATGGCCTCCGGAAGTGACCGGTGCCCCGGCGGGACGACGAAAAGGATATCCAGGACATCGAGTATAGGGTGGATGATCGGTGTAACGAGAATACCACCGTCGGAGCGACACATGTGCTCCAATGCCGCGCAAAGTATACGAACAAGGCCTCCCTCAATAAGCGCTATTCCGAGTGTTGTGTGCGTGGCTGAGAATCTTTTGGAACCCAGTGTAAAGGCATCATCGACAATGCGTAGGAAGAGCAACGGCGCCGTGAAAGTTACGGCCGTAAGGTCAGCGTCTTCATGGAGAGGGGCCGAGGCAAAGTCGTATGTCTCAAGCTGAGACCCCGCGATTTTGAGGTGGACAAGCAGCAGACGGGCCAAGTCGAGAAACGATCCCGAAACACCGGTAATAATTGCAGCAATGGAAGCAGGTTTTTCCATTTGCTCATCGGAAATCACACGCGTGATGAGGTGCATCGCACGTATCTGTTTCTCGTCAGTCATCTCGTAGACTGCGGGCCAAGCACGAGCGAGTGAACTAAGTGCTTCAAGAGGTGAGAAGATGAGGTCAAGTGGCCCACAAAAGCCAACGATCGTCGAAAGGAGGATGATGAGCATGGTGCGCAGAGCAGGGATCGAGTACGACGAGGAGGAGAGCACGTCGAAGCGACGAAGGGTGTCCTCTTGGTCTTCAAAGAGACGATACCATGGCCACACACGTACCCAGAGTTCCATGCCTGCCCCTGCCTGCACTGCCCACTCGAGGAGCGGGTTTTGGGTCAAGACAAGAAGTGCACCCCACGCGCGACGAATCTGCGTCATTTCGTTTGCGATGCTAAGATCGTTTGGCAGTCGGGATGGGTCCAAGATGTGATACAGTATGCAAAGGACCGACAGAGCCAGGGGTTTCGGCGGGCTGGATGCGACGTAGTTGACGAGTGGCTCAAGAGCCTCCGAAAGGCTTCCCGGCGTCACCAACGCCTGCGCGACATGCTGAAAAGCATTCATGATTAGAATATGTACCAGGAAAGTCACATACACGGATGGATTGTGGGAGCTTTGCGATATTTTCGAGGCTGAAAATTGGGTGCATGATGGTAGAAGGCAAGAGGTGGGAGGTGCACGTGCGTGTGAATCGATTATGCAAGCGCTACACTCTGGTATTGCTGTCGTTCGATGTCTCGGTTGAATCTGTTGAGCGCACCGAGGCGGAGGTCGCCGCGAAGGAAGGGAAAGCGCCGGGACGAGACGCGAGAACCGGCGTACAGCGAAAGAGATGGGAATCCGAAGAGAAGAATTTCAAAGCGATATATTGGTGATAAACTACGACTACTAATGTATGGTGGTATGGCGGCGGTGCGATATAGAATCATCGTTGTTTTCGTGCATCTGGATTGTCTGGGGCTTCATAATTCGGAGCGCGACACAGAACGGATCCACAGTGGATAGCCAGGATAGGGAACGACGAGGTAGCGAGTGAGCGTCAATGGTAACAGACTAATACTCGGACATGCGATGGGTAGGGGAAGAGCGCATAAGGCGTACGGAGCAGGAGTAGCGAAAGCGAAAGCAAGGAGAGAGAGAGCATGGATGGTAGCTTTGGGTGTTTTTAATCTCGGCAGCTCGTTGGGCAATACGAACGCCGTCGTAGCTCGTTCGGCGATACTCCCGCTCGAGCGTGAACCGTACATCCGTGAGGGGATGAACCGAACTGCGCGCTGAGCAGCTGCTAGCCTACACGATCGATGGGACGATCTTGTACAGGGAGGTATGCATCGCCCCGGCGTTCTTCCGCATCTCCACGGACAAAAGCACGCCAGGGGCCGCATCCATGCTTGACCTTCCCGCAATAGTGCCCAGCGTTTCGGCACGGGCAGACACAAGACGCCGCGGAAAGAACAGTCGGCGGAGGGCTAACGTCGACGGGATGAGGAATTCGGACGACGGCATGGGTATAGAGGACGAGCGAGTATCAAACGGCGTATAGCGGGAGGCGTATGAAGCGTATTGGGACGCGGGGTACGAATCCACGTCGCCGATAGTGGAATGAGCGGTGGGAGCAAGATACGGGAGGACGACAACACCAAAGCCCCGATATTCGTCGTCCTTTCGCCCGGAACACCAAACTCGCACCCACGAGCCGCAGAGGCATCCCTGGCGTTCCCCAGACAGCCACACAACACTTCTACTTCACCAGAAGAGCCTCCCGTAACGCCATTGGCCCTCCACGAAACGCGTCAAAATGGCGGGTGAAACGCCTTCGACGATCTGACATCCCGAGCGTTTCGTGAATGGCTTCCGCGACCCGTCCTCGAGGAGTCCCACCCATAGCTCATTACTCTCCTACATCGTCGGTCCGACCAGTGTGAACAGGGAGAGCGCAAAGTCGCGGTCTGTATTGGTGATCTGCACAGCCACCGGAGGAGCGGAGGGTGAAAGAATGGGTGGTACGCCGGGAATGAGAGTGGGAGAGGCTTCGGGGATGTAGAGGACATCCAGAAGGTCGTCGGGATCGGGGTTTGAGAGGCGAGGGGCGGTGGGTGTATATGCATACTAGGCACGACGTCGTCCCAATCGCCCACCTTCAGGGAACAGCGCAGAGGTCGGGGCAGCAATGCACGCCATGGCAAGTAGATGGTTCGTCGATATCCCAGGTGGCGCAAAGCCGGAGACCTCGCTGTGACTGAGAATAAATGCACGCGCGGCGGTATACGTATACACGAAGGTCGAGAGAGCAGCGGTTTGCGGTGGAAGGGCGGTATCGAACTCGGCGCTGGCGAACAGCAACACGAGAGGGTGAGGAGCAGAGTGCAGAGGTGAGAGGGCCGACGCGGCAGTGGAGAGGGGATAGGTTGGGTGTCGCTGAGGTACGTGTGGACTGTAGCGGCTTTCAGCGATGGATATGTGTAGGGGAGGGTTACTCGCCTGCCCACCAGCTAGAGCAAATCAGTCCCTTCTGCCTAGCCTTCGTTCGCCCCACAACTCGACGGTACCGCGGTGAATACGGACTCAGCGACTTCTTGACATGCATGGCGGTCTGCATTCTGTGAGATAGCGAAGTCTCGGCGGGTACGAAAGCCCGAGGGTCGAGCAATCTCGTCGCAGAAGAGAGGTCGTAGCATATAGCGGCTGACGACAGTAGTCAGGATTGAGCCAAGATGGAGTGAGTGCGACGCACGTCTGCGAAACCGTAACCTTCTAGGAAACGTAACCTCTGGTGCCTCGGGTTGGAGGCGGACGCAGGGGAGGAGTATACCAAGGAAAAGCTGGAAGACGAAAGTACTAGTAAGCCCTAGCAAGAACAGAATGAATGGCGAGACGTACGGGAAATCAAGAGATTCAAGGAGACACCCTGGTAAGAGCGTCCTGGTGCTGTCCGGAAGACTGGAGGAGGGTCTGAACCGGCAGACGGAGGCGCCTGGGGTTGCTCAGCGGCCGAACGGCTCGCATGCGGAGGTGAGGACCAGCGTCAAAGCCACATAGCCAGTGACGTGGCTAGCCGGCGAATCCACCGCGGAGCGACCCGGTAATGGAGGAGCAAGGTATTTAAGACATTCTAGCACCGCGATGGCTTGGATGGGATGCGGGTGGCCGCGGTGGAGCGGGAAAGAAAGGGATACGTGTTTGGCAATGCGGTGGCTAAACAAGCATGTGATTGTGTCACATCGGATCAACTCTCTTGTCTGAAACTTTCATCCTATAGCTCCGGCGATTCCCTACGCAGCTCCCACCCAGGGTCACGGACTTGAAGCTTGTAAACCGCCGCGGTAACTGCTATCCGCATCCCGGCGCCTACACCTGAGAGGGCTTCAAAGCGGCGACATCGTCGACTCGGAATCTCTTGTGCCTCTGGTGTTTCTTTCAAGTTAATTGCGCTTCATGCGAACCATCGTCTGTCGCATCGTCAGCCCTTCCCATCTTCGCCAACGCCGACTCGGACACCACCCTCTCTGCTCATCCTGTGCCCTCTAGGACGTTAATGGCTCCTTCCCGAATACACCTTTGGCTGTTTCGGCGCTCGTCGATTACGTGGCTCCATTCGATTATACGACGCCGGTGCAGCTGTTCATCTACCCCACCCCGAATGCTGCGATGACTCAATCAGGTATTGTACCGAGACGCGGCCGTGGCTTCGGAGGGTTGCTGCCCTTCGCCGCATGCCTCGGTCTAGTGTTCCTCCCCAGTCTAACGCAGATATAATCGCGAAGTCGCGAACGACGCAGATTTTTTACGGACGCCCGTCGAAAGGTGCACTGTGAGCAATATAGAAACCGTCGACTATATCTGGGCACCGAGGAGAAACAGTGTCGCCTGCAACCTGGACTGAAGTCCCCGTTGCTTGGTCTGCGCTAACAGGGTCCGTCCTGCCTTTTGTTAACTTCGTGCTGATTGGGGCTGGGTCGTCGTAGTCAAATTCTACTCCTCTGAAGACGAATGTCCCCGAGGCGACTCAGACGGTGATTTGAGCATCGAGCATCCGTATACGGGATACAACTCGCAGATCGCCGTTGCTAGTAGTGGTGGGTGCTGGCTGGTGCTGGCTGGTCTTGGATTTTATCGCGGGATATTGAGTGACCAATATTCGATACTGGAGAATCTTGGGTAGTCCTCCGGTCTTGGCCTGTCTTGGCTGGTCTTACCTTAGTCTTACCGCACGAACTGGAGAAATTTCGTTAAGTCCGCAGCAGACGGAGGGTGACCGTGACAGTGTCACTTGCCTCCTGCCACCACCGTCGACGCGCCTATCCTCCCTCCGCTCCTGCCTCCTGCCGCTGCCGGCTCCGAATCACCACGACATCTCCACCCATCCGCTGGCGCCTTCCCTCGCCATGCAGCTAGCCTAGTCACTGCTCAAGACGAAGAAAATGCCCCGTGCAAGAAGGCCACATCTAGCACCGACAAGCTCAAATTCGCCGCGTGTATCGCCCTCGCCGACGTCTAACAGCCTCGCTCTACGCCCTGCGACAATTCCCGCAGCCATTCAAGCATTGGAGTGGTCTCTGCCTTCATGTCGTCGACTCGGTTGCGTAATACCTCCCAGAACATCGGGCCAACGAACGATGACCTTCACGAGCGACTGAAGCGTTGGTTTGAGTCAACAGGTGTGCTATAGCTTGATTCCGAGTCCTATTCTCTGATTTTGCCTGCATCCTATCTTCGTCGGCCGACACTCCCTCGTTCTTCCGAATTACATCCACACACACTCAGTTTTCCACACCCTCGTCCCGCACGCCTCATTCCCGGTTCTCCGCTGCTCAAAGACTCGTCTCATCGGCAACCTCCACGGACCAACGTGCACGATTACGAGAGCGCGAATGTCCTCTGAGTGAGCTATATCTCCTCTTACCTGGCTACTTTCACCCTGCGCTCGCTCCCTCTGAGCAGGAATATATGCCCATGAGGACTACTACTGACCCAGTGCGTCCTGCGAGACAAAGCCGATTCAACATCTCCACACTCTGGCCGGTCTGCCCGCTCACCGACTTGTCGCATCGACGATGTCCACGGACGACGACTCGTGAGTGTGCAGTCAGTTATCTCTTCTTGCTACCCCCAGGCTCGTCGCTCACTGCCTCCACACAAGAATGTACACCAACGATGATGACCACGAACCAGCGAGTCAATGCAGCGTTTGCGGACATGTGCAGCCCACTCTCTCTGTTCTGTCTTATCTCCTCTCTCCGCTCCTCTCCAGTTGACTCTTCCTTAGACGCGCTTCACGAGAAATGGTCTGTCCAATCGTACTGGAGCTAGCGCATTCTGATGCTCACCTGCAGACTGCGCGCTTTGCAAGAAATGACACAATCTCGCAACCGGGAACGCAAGTGGTCGACCCGCCGTCGACGGAGACGTTGCGATGGGTGAGCATGCATGAGCGGGATAGCTAGCCAAGCAGCCATAGTATTACCGATGTACTAGCTACAACCAATGGCAATTCGTGTATACAAGCAGCTGGTGATCTTGGGACTCAAGATGGGCCGAGACGGGCCAAGATAAACGGCCATTTTGGTCATGTCGGGTGCTGGCTGGTCTTGGCTGGTCTTGATTCAAGATCAGCCAGTACCAGCCAGTACCAGCCAGTACCCACCAAGAGCTTGTTTTCACTGGGCTTGGAGCCCAGCCTGGCCATCCCTTTTTTTATCCCCGATGTCTCGCTCACGATTCTTCAGGTTCAACAGCAAGTCTTATCCGCGTCTCCGGATTCTGAGAGCAGATTGTTCACACCAACGTGTAAGAAGAAACCGTAACTGGTCTCGGGTTGTTATGTGGACGACCTTCGACCAAATCCTTGTATTTCCTTGTTGGATTGGATTGGATTGGATTACTACACGGCACGGTCCGACTGACGAACGCCGGTTTCCAGGGAGTATCCCGACAAATACATACACTAAAACCTGTCTTCGTCCCTAGGCCTCCTCACATCTGAATAGCCGAGCTCACGAGGCAACACGGAGTCCCCCGCGGTAGAACTACCACAAATGCAAGTCAGCAAAACCTAGCTGTAGCGTTGTTAGCACAATTGCGAAAAGCAACATAGCAAATATGTAGTTGTCAATGTGGATGGTTTAAGGAACCCGTAGCAAGCCTGCTTCTTAGGCGAAGAGTGGGAGTTTTGCCTTGGCAGTCTTGACAAAAGTCTTGAACCATAAATCTGACAAATTAAATGCAGGTCGCTGATCAACAGCTATGCTAGCCGCGTTAGAGCAAGGTGTAGTCCGTGAAGTGCTTGTGGGTGCTTTTTTCTTGAAGTCGTATGCTTCCGTGCAACCCAGGTGCTTCACGCAGTGCATGTTTCAATATCGAGTAAAGGTGGGGGTATTCTTTCGCTGTCGAACTCGTGTCGCCGAGGACTTCTTGTCGAAATCTTTCGTGTACGATCGGCGGTTCTGGTGCGATGATGCGGCTTCTGATAGCAAGCTAGCCGTGCGCCGTTAGCCGACCTGCATCGTTGTGACATTCAATCATCAGATGGTGACAAGACGGAGGCTCGCGGGCGAAGGGCACTCTCTGCAGTGGCAGCAAGTGAAGCAAAAGGTCGCGCTGTAGCTAGAGCAGCATGTCTAAATAGCTCTCAGTAGTGCTTGAGCACATAAATATGGAGCAATAAGCTGAGTTTGAGCTGGATGCGCGGTCGGCAAGCTGGATATGTTCGCAGGTAGGCAGCAGCGGCCCGTAGGCTCGATGGCAGCGATGGCATTGACCAGTACGTATGTGCTCCTTTCAAGGAGTCTGCTGCATGGGTAGCGTTGGCGGTTCGCGCAGGAGCACCAGCAGCGTGAGGCACCGCCAGAGCGTGAGCTTCGTCCGGCTTTGGGCGCCTGCGACGCGTCTACAGGAGGGTGTGTCTTTGCCAGACGACTCTGCTTTAGCACTCTGGACTCCTCGTTCGCTCCATGGCGCGGGGGTAGAGGCTTGCTTTCGAGCGTTTGCGGCTTTTTGCACTTGTGATGATGCAGGGGATTGTCTTAGTTGAAGCACCAGAAAATGGATAAGCGCACGAAGAGCTCTCTGTGGACATGATAGTCTCCGTAGGCGACGCAGTGGGTTTGTGGTCGGAAGGAAGACGTCGGAGTACCCAATGAGAACCGGCACGGGTACGTGGACTATAGTTGTTTCCGTTTCTGACACGGTACAGCGTGCTTGAGAGACTGACGGAGGAATGGGTACCAGTGAGGAAAAGGCCCACGGAATCCACGCCCACGGTATAGTCGACGTAGTCATTTGCCTCGCCAGCGTGGTCTGCACCGATTCCCGGAGCGTCGGCAAAGAACGCGCGTAGAGACGGTTTTTGTTTGTCGCGGGGTCGAAATTGCGAATAGACGAGGCAATTGGGTCGGTAGGCAGGTGAGGAAGTGTTGAACCGCGCGCTGAAGGTGCTTCATTCCTCCAGACGTCACTTTCCACCGTCGACGTGTAACTTTCCGCACACTGCGACGGAATCTGAAGAGGGTTTTCGAACACACCTTCAGTTAGGTATAGCTTCTTGTCCTTCACTTCTGTATCGATTCACGGCCACCGCGTCGTAAGCCCAGCAGCGGCACACATAAATGTACCCGCATCCCTCCCTAGACCCACAAGTCCTTGACGTATTATGAGGACGGCCGTTCGAAGCGGCGTTGAGCCGTTGTACTCCGCGCTTATCCTTCTTTCTTTTCCAGTACGCCCCTCTCGACATTCGATTTCTCCATTTTGGCCACCCTTACGCCTACAGTCGAATCAAGATTCAGAACCTACGAGCAATGAGCGAGAAAACAAGATTGGACCAAGACATCCCCGAGTCGAACCCATATCGCCGTAACCCTCTACATCTCAAGCCCACTGGCAGTCCGACACATCGGGATCTGCGCCTCCTGTTCCTGATAGCGCTCAGCCAATGTTTCGGAGGAGAAGTTCGCTCGAAGGGGATATGGGCTCTATTAGCATGGACTGAGGTTAACGGATTTTTTTTTGCTGGCCCAATTCCTTTTTTATTCTCCTCGGCGAGCACTGGCAGCCGACTGAGCCGGTGCTCTGTGTCTCCATCAATTCTGTCCCTCTCTGCCAATATGTAGAGTCCTGAGTGAACGAAGATGCAAAACCTACCTCCTCGTCAACCATACTAGTATATACCGGGTTGGCCCCTCCCAACAGTAAGCCCAACGTGGTCTTCACGTCTCCGCATCCCGCTCACTTATTAGATGGTCGTTGACAATTTGCCATTGGGAGGTCCGTTCGAAGCGGACATGGGCTCTATAGGTACATCGGGGAATTTCAAGGTTTTTTTCTTCTTGCAGTTCGTCTAATCGCGCCCTGCGCATAACTTGAATATAATTAACTTGGTGGTATGAACTGCAGAAGACCAAGGGCGTCGTCCACTATAGTATCTGTATCCTTATGATAAGCCCATACACATGCAGATCCCGCAGCGTGGAACGACAACGTGCAAGGGACGGCCGTTCGAAGCGCCTTTGGGCTGTAGAACTTCCTCCTGTTTTTTTTTTCTTTCGTTTTTTTCTTTTCCATTCTCTATTTTGGTCGGGTTTCCTACCGTCGCTACCGTCTTTGCTCGTATTGCCCAGCCAACAATCCGACTGCGCCCCGCTAGACTTCACGAGTGAACGATAAGTAGCCCCGTCCTTCGTCCTTATATTGTCTTGTCAACCGTCGCTTCGAGCCTCACAGCTTACAAGCCCACAGGCGGTACACGTTCAACGTTCAACTGCGTAGCCGCATGCCTCCCCCCCTCTGATTCTTGCGCATCAGATCAGATCGGGACATCCGTTCGAAGCGGACGTGGGCTTTGGAATTGGAGTTGGACAGCGCATTTTTTTTTTCACTCTTGCAGCACATAAGAACGATTTACTGGAAGCCTTGTTGATTGCATTCATCGTCGTACTCGACCGCAGTATATGTAGTGTACGAAAAACTACAACGGCGGTATGCAGGTATAGATGTGGTATGTGGCGAGAACGGTGGATGGCGTCCGTACTGGAGCAGCGAACAGCGAAAACCGGCGGCGGCGACAACCACGGACTAGCAAAGCAGGGAGGCAGCGCGTCTTCTCCTGCTTCAGCTCTAGTAACTCGTAAAAGAGGTCGTGAAGGGGTCGTTCCACAAATCCACCCGCGTCACCCGCCTAGTCTACGCAGCGCTGGATGCATCCGCCGAGGACGGCGGGGAGGGCGGGGACGGCGATGCGCGGAGTACCTTCCGTCGTAGCTCGTTTCGCGACATCCGACTCGAGTATGAAGCGGAAATCCGCGAGCGGATGAGCGCCGAGAAGCAGCTTCGCAAACAGTCACTCCCTGCACTGGGAGGTACGCATCGCCCAGGCGTTTTTCAAAGAAAAGCAAGCCGGCTGGCGCATTCATACTCGACCTCCCCGCGATGGTGCCCAGCGTTCGGATGGGCCAGACACGAGACGCCACGCTAGTCACGATGCATCGACGAAGGGCGGCGGGATGAGGACAGCGCCAGGGCGATGGATGACGAAGGAGTATCAGACGAGATAGAGGAGCGCGGATGAGGCGTATGGTGGGAGGGGGTACGAGCTGGCCTTTTGCGACAATGGTTTGCGCGATGGAGGCTATGGCGGCACCAAAGACCCGATATTCGTCGTCGTTTCCGCCGGAGCACCAAACTCGCACCCACGAGCAGCACAGCCATCCCTGGCACTTCCCACACAACCATACGACACTTCGACATCGCCAGAGGTTCCTCCCGCAACGCCACCATGCCCCCGCGAATCACGCCAAAATGGCGGGGGAAACGCCCTCGACGCTCTGAGATCCCAGCCGTTTGGTGAATGGCTGAAGCGACGCGTCCTCGAGGAGCCCTATCCATAGCTCATGACTCCCATATATCGTCGGAGCGACCAGCGTGAACGGGGAGGGCGCAAAGTCGTGAGGTGTATTCGCGATGTGCACAGCCACCGAATGGGAGGAGACGGAACGCATTGGCGGTGGACCAGGAGAAGATTGAGAAAGAGGGTTTCGGGACGTTGAGGTGGCTCGGGGGTCGTTGGGGGGTTATGTGGGAGAGGTGAAGGGCGACCGCGCAGGTGTACATGCAGCCTCGCCCAACGACGTATGGACCCATCGACCGGCGACGTATCGAGCCATCGCCCCGCCGTTGTCGCCAGAAGTCGCGCCTGCGACAGAGGCCACGATAAGCACAAGGGTGCGCAATCTCCATCGAGTCTCCGCGGGTTCTCTGCGACTGCTAATAGATGCACACGCGGCGGTGTCTCAAGATCATCCGTCTACGCTGAAAGGGCGGAAGGGCGGTAACAAGGTCGGCGCCGGCGAAGAGCAGGAGGGTGCGCAGGAGAGTCCACATTCCGCGACTCTTTTGGCGGTCCGGGTTTCCGCAAGGTAGCAAGGTCTCGGCAGGTACGAAAGCGCGAGAGTGTCGGGGGATATCGTGGGCGCATAGAGGTCGAAGAATATGGAGGCTGGCGACAGTTGTGAGAATCGAGCGACGATGGTGTCAATGCAACGCACGTTTTCGAAAAGCGTAACCCTCCTGGGAAGCGCAACCTCTTGTAGAGGCGCACACATGTATGCGGGATGGCGTATCATGACGCGCTGGAAGGTATGAAAGTCAGCACGGGCACGAACAAAATGAAAGGCGAGACGTACGCGAAGTCTTCAAGAGATTCGGGCAGGGCCTATGGAAAGATCTATAGCGTCGGTGCTGTCGGTGAGACATGAGGATAAAGGACGGGTCTGGAGGGAAGACGGACGCACATCTCAGGCCTCTCAGCGGCCGAACAACTCAGATGCGACCGTGAAGGACGAGCGGCAAAGCAAAATCGCGAGTGACGTGGCGGTCAAGCGAATCCACCGCGGAAAAGAGTCGGTAATGGCGGGGGCAATCTTGAGGCATTCTAGCACCGCGCGCGGGCGGCGAATCCGAGAGTGTAGCAACGTTGGACGGGGTAGCCAAGGGAGACGTGTTTGGCAATGACGTGGCATCTAAACAAGCGTGTGATTGTGTCACATCGGATCAACTCTTGATCAACTCTCTTGTAGGAGTCCAACTTTCATCTCGCCATTTCACGCAGCTCCCAACCACGGACCTGAAGCTTGAGAGGTTGTAAAGCGGTATACTATCCACATCACGGCGACTACACCAGCGTTTCAAAGCGGCGGTGGGCTCTCATCGGAATTCGGAATCTCTCGCCGGCGTGCCTCTGGTCTTTCAAGTTCTAGTTATCCGAATCCTCTTCGATCAGATCGTCGCTCCTTCCTTCCTTCCCGTGTATGCCAACGCCGACCGGGACACCTACCTCCCATCCCAAGCCCGGCGTCTCCGCGCTCGTTCCTCTCCATCCAGCTAAACGTCTCCTCGCCGGATACACCTGCAGCTTTTCGAGATCTCATCCCTCTGTGGCTCCCTCCAATATCATGACGCTGGTGCAGCCGTTCGTCCACCCACACCCCGAATGCTACGAGGACTCGAATGGCGATCCTACCGAGATGCGGCCGCTGCACTTGCGTGCTACTACCGTCTCTGCTGCCGGAGGAACGCCTCGGTATAGCACTTCTCCCCAGTCTAACGCAGATATAATCGCGAAGTCGCGAACGACGCAGGTTTTTTCCGTGCGCCGGACCAACGAACGTCAGACAGTCGACTATATTTGAGGACCAAGGGGGAACAATGTCGCCTTCAACCTGGACTGAAGTCACCGTTGCTTGATGCTCGGCAGCGCGGTGCGTCCTACCTTTTCTTCGTGCTGATTTGGGCTGAGTCACAGTAGGCAAATTTTACTCCTCTGAAGACGACTCTCCCCGACGCGACGGAGACGGGAATTTGGGCATCGAGCATTCGTATGCGAATCGTCTTGCTTGGCGACGCTCATTCCAAGTCATCTGGATCACTTCCCTTTAAATTTATAACCGTCAACAGGCGGTGTACGAAAAATCAAGAGGTATATTTGCTATACCTCTTATCCTGTTCCCCGTTCTAATGCCTATCGTTTCATCCCACCGCATTGTAAGCCCAGCAGCGGTACAAAAACGCGTATCCGCATCCCCTCATCGTAAGCAAGAAACATGTAGCATGGGGATAGCCGTTCGAAGCGGCGTTGGGCCGTTCTGCAAAAGTGCGCGTCCTTTTTCTGCGGACTCTCTAGCGCTCTCGCTCCAACTTGGCTTGAATTCGGCAACGCTTACGCCGCCAGTCGAATCAAGATTCAGAACCTAGGAAACACTGGTCCAGACATTCCCGAGTTAAACCTATATCGCCGTAACCCACTACATCTTAAGCCCACTGGCAGTGCACACCTCGGGATCTGCGCTTCCTGTTGCTCACAGCGCCTCCTGTTACTCACAGCGGTACCAGGATTCGGGGGGAGAAGTTCGTTCGAAGCGGACATGGGCCATAGCATAGCGACAGTCTCCCCAATTCCTTTTATTCTCCTCGGCGAGCACTCGCAGCCGGTGCACTGCATCTTCATAATTCTCTTTCCCACTCTCAGGCTGCCAATGGAGTTCTGAGCGAACGAGGATGCGAAACGTAAGCTAAGTACCTCGTCCTCGTCAACCCTACTAGTAGTATTAACCGCGGTGACCCTTCCGAACCGCAAGCCCGCTCACTTGGCCGATCCTGTTTGGCAGGGGATTGTCCGTTCGAAGCGGACATGGGCTCTACACGGGCCGCCATGCGCAGGACATCTTTTTCTTGCACCGGCTGTTCATTTTGCTTCCTCCAATCGCGCCTGCTCGGCGCCTGCGCATACTTAATCAGCTCAGCGTATGGACCGCCAACGCCGACTGCGCCAACGTACGTCGTCTACCGAGGACCAAGTTCAATTTACAGCGCCTCATCCTCCGTATCGCCTCGAGTATAACAAGCCCACAGATATGCAGATCCCGCAGCGTGAACGTTCATTCATTATTCCACAAGGGACGGCCGTTCGAAGCGGCTTCGGGCTGTGGCACGGCAGCGTTAGCGTTTTTTTTTTTTTTTGCCTTTCTCTCTCTTTTTTTTTGCTCGCGTTTCCTTGATTCGTATTGCCGCGCTTCCAATAATAACATAACGGCGCCGCTCTAGACTTCACAAAGAACGATACTTCGCCCTTAGACTCGTCCTTCGTCATTAAGTATATTATCACCCCTTGCTTCGAGCCTCACAAGTCCACAGGCGGTACACATTCAACTGGGTAGCCGCATCCCCTCTGATTGCATGTCGCGGGAGGTCCGTTCGAAGCGGACGTGGGCCTTTGGACAAGGTGCATGTTTTTTTACTCGCCCCCACACGCGGCAGCACACGAACACGCAAGGGCCAAGCCAAGGTTGTTTGTTGTACTCGACCACAACATATGTAGTGTACGCTTACGAAAAACTACAAGGACGGTGGGTACAGATGTGGTATGTGCAGCAAAGGTTGTCCGTAGTGCGACGCGGCGATGAGGACAAGAAACACTTCGTCGTCCATCCATCCATCCATCCATCCATCCACCGAGAGAGAGAGGCAGCGCGTCTTCTTCTGCTTCTGCTCTAATAACTCGTAAAAGAGGTCGTCCCACAAATTCACCTGCATCACCCGCCTACGCAGCGCTGGGTGGTTCCGCAGAGGAGTCGACGACGGCGAGGGGCGTGGGGATTCGGGAACGAGAGGTGGTCGGGGACGACGGTGGGGAGACGGCGGAACGTCTGCAGATGGGCAAGGGGCGTAAGCGAGTGTGCGGAGGGGGCACTACGAAAGCGAAAGACAAATTCCAAATGTTTCTTCGGTGGTTTTTGGGTGGTTTTGCGCGAAGGCAAGGAGTGCGGACGACAGCCTCGCGCAATCGTACTGCCGTTGGTGGTGGGATAGGGCGTATCGAAGAGTGGCAGCAAGTTACCGCAGGTACACGCTAGAAGGCAAGCGCAACGCCATTACGGCGTTCATCGCGAGGATACACGTTCGCGGCGGTCGCAGGACCATGACGGGGGGTAGTCTGGGCGTCAAGCCCGGGTTTCAAGCCCACTTCTTCTCCCATACACAGAGCGTGGGAAGGACAGTGGTGGACGTATCGGATCAAGGAGCTCGCTGGCAGATTCCGTAGGGAGTAATTTCGTTACCGTTTCTGATGTTTGGACGCCAGAACTATTCTGAGCCGCGTTTTCGGGCGGCTCAAGCCAGTGTAGCTGCCCCAAAAGGCAACTTGAAAGTCACGTGAGCGTGTAGGGCGGAGAATAACAGGATATCATAAATGGGGTACTGATTGGCAGTGTTTTCGGGCGGCTCAAGCCAGTGTAGCTGCCCCAAAAGGCAACTTAAAAGTCACGTGAGCGTGTAGGGCGGAGAATAACAGGATATCATAAATGTGGTACTGATTGGCAGTTAGTACTGTGTCCTGCGAAGTGCTCATAAGCGCGGGCTGGTGAACTAACCGGGAAGCCCCCCACCCCCCACCTCCATGTCTACGCTCAAGGGCGAGTCCTCCCAGCGCGCCGATCTGCTTTCCTCCTCCGCGCTCTTCCTCCTCGCACTCCTTCCCAATCACGTCGGACGATTCGGCATCCTCGCGTGGGCGTCCGTCTCAATTGTGCGAGACGTCGCGCGCTTTTCTCCCGCCGGCACGATGAAGATCCTCCTCTCCCTCATCGCCACCACCAATGAGGCCCTCGCGCACGCACAGACAACTTGCCTTTCCCAACTTATTCCCCTGATGGATGACCGGCGGCGTCTGGCCGAGTACGTCATGCCAGCGCTTAATTTGCTGTCTCCTACTCATACCTCTCTAGAGCTCAGAAACACGCGTCCAAGCTCAGATGCGAGCTCCTTGTACTCTCTCGTCACCCCTGGGGCGTGTGCTTCGCTCGCACATATTCCCTGTGGAGGAACATCTCGAAATGCATCGAGGAGGTCGAGGATATCCACAACTCTATTCAAGTTGCGTTATTCTATTACCCTTGATCTCAGCCATGCTCACTTGGATTCCTAGTTCGTCTTGGAGGCAGAAATTCAGCGCAAGATCAACGACGAAATCCAAGCCATGCAGCGCTCTCGATCCATCGAAAACGGTGAGCCTGTCCAATGCATTCGCACCGCGTTGAGCCCAATCAACTGGACAGGAATCAGGCGCATTCGTCCCGGCGCGTATGCTTCGTGGGCGACAGAAGCCTCCCTTCCCTCAATGCGAGTCTTCTCCCAGACGAATTTTGTCAATTGACCTGTCGATATAGGGTGTAAAACTTTGAATTACTGATTTGCGAGACTCGAAATTGTTCTGCTGTGTATCTTGCTATTATGTAGATTGCTGTCAAGTCGAGTTTTGTATTGTTCTCCCACCTTGCAGCGTGTGTACCCTTCAGCGACAGCTGGTTTGGAACGACCGGTGGCAGGGCGACCGAAGGGTGCGCTGGCCTCTGGGGGACGCGCAAACAAAGACAGGTAGTGGAAAGCAGATTGAGTAAGGTGTTGCCAGTGAGTAACATGTTCCAGTGGGCGGGAGACTTTCATCGAGACGTTTCAGCAGATGGGAGGAGCGAGTTGTGTACGCTCCGAAACAGACCCAGGGCGAACGTTGGACGTAGATTGACGTTAGATTAGAGAGATTCGCCGGCGATTGTTCGCCATAGCACTCGCGGCTAGTCGTGGTGGAAAGCAATGAGCAGCGTCACGCTGACGTGGCCGTGACGCCGATTGTGGTCCGAGCCCGGGCCGGAGTGCGGTCCAGTTCAGGGCCGGAGGTTTGCGTCATACTTAGACTCTGGCACTCTGCAACGGATTCGCCCACGCGCAGGCATCGCACCTCGTAACCTTTCTAGCGGCCTTGTGGCCGGCGTACGTTTGAAGCGACTTTTGGGCTATAGCAGTAATGTGCGCTTGGTTCTACGCAGACCGCCGGAATTCCGTCCTTTTTTCTTACAGTCAGTAAATGCCGCCGGTTTCCTTCTTTGCTTTTCCGGCACATCAAGCGTCCTCTTCTGCTTCTGCTCAGAGAAACCAAAATATATCAATATTCAAGGTAATTCAACTAGATATACAGCCAAGACTGACTCGACGCAACTCGGAAAAACCCTCAATGGAACTCGATGTCCCCATCGCCAGGGCCACCAAAGAAAGTCGCCCCACGCCCAAGAATCCGACATGACCTGCCCCACCAACTCCGCACGAGCCTTTCGCACCTTCGGCAAGACTGGATTTTGCAAGTATCTAAGCAGCACTAGTCAAGGGGGAGGCGGAAAAAAAATTAAGGAACACATGATGGAAAAAAAAGTTAAGCTCCTAGGGAGGGGACCGACCGACCGTGACGCGTGACAATTTCCTTTTTCGGAAGCTAATTGGCACTAGTGCTGCATCTCCATAATTCCCTTCCCCCCTCTCAGGCTCGAGGATGCAAAAACTACCTCGTCTTCGTCAACCCTATTAACGGCGTTGACCCTTCCGAACCTCAAGCCCAGCGCGGTCTTGACCTCTCCGCATCCCGCTCACTTAACTCGATAGCCTCCGTTCGGCAGGAGGATTGTCCGTTCGAAGTGGAAATGGGCTCTGGACATGGGCGTTGAACATTTTTTGTCTTCTTGCGAGTTCATATTTACCTCCTCCAACCGCGCCGAGCCCGCTCGTCAGCATCACTTGGATATAATGGAAGCGCCAACGTCCTACTTATAATTACCGTCTACAGAGGACCAACTTGAAGTTCACCAGCGCGTTCGTCCTCCGCGTCGTCCAGTGTCCGTATCGTTTCATTCATCATAAGCCCCTACATATGCAGATCCCGCAGCGCGGAGGAAGACAAACAGGCATGGGACGGCCGTTCGAAGCGGCTTTGGGCTGTGGCGGGAGAAATGGTCACTTCTTTTCCCTGTCTCTTTTGTCCTCCAGTTTCCGTCTAGCACCAACGTACTACTTACCGTCTACAGAGGACCAACTTGAAGTTCAATTTCCAGCGCCTCGTCCTCCGAGTCGTGCAGTGTGCGTATCGCTTCGTTTATGATGAGCCCACAAATACTAGTATGAGATCCTACAGCGTGAAGGACCAGAACTCCGGGCAACGTGCAAGGGATAGCCGTTCGAAGCGGCTTAGGGCTGTGGCACAGCAGCGTTAACGCTTTTTTTTTGTTTTCCTTTCTCTTTTTTTTGCTCGCGTTTCCTTGATTCATATTGCCGCTCTAGACTTCGCGAGGAACGATACTTCGCCCATAGACTCGTCCTTCGTCATTAAGCATACTATCACCCCTCGCTTCGAGCCTCACAAGTCAACAGGCGGTACACATTCAACTGGGTAGCCGCATCCCCTCTGATTGCATGTCGCGGTGTACGTAGATCGGGAGGTCCGTTCGAAGCGGACGTGGGCCTTTGGACAAGGTGCATGTTTTTTTACTCGCCCCCACACGCGGCAGCACACGAACACGCAAGGACCAAGGCAATGTTGTTTGTTATACTCGACCACAACATATGTAGTGTACGCGTACGAAAAACTACAAGGACGGTGGGTACAGATGTGGTATGTGGTATGTGCAGCAAAGGTTGTCCGTAGTGCGAGCAGCGCCCACGGAAGGACGTGGGCGACGACGACGACGAACACTTCGTCGTCCATCCATCCATCCATCCACCGACAAGGCAAGGCAGAGAGCAGCGCGTCTTCTTCTGCTCTGATAACTCGCAAAAGAGGTCGTGAATCCACCCGCATTACCCGTGCATCCGCCGACGACGGCGCCGACGGCGAGGCGAGGAATACTTGGGCCGGGACGGCGAGCGGCGTCGGGAACGGGAGGCGGTCGGGGACGAGGGTGGTGAGACGCGGCGGAAGGTCTGCAGATGGGAAAGGGGCGTAGGCGTGTGTGGAGGGGAGGCTCTACGAAAAGCAAAAGACACCTAGGGGGGCGGCTTATGATCAGCTTAGCCATCGATTCAAACATCTCCACGTACCAAAGCACGCCGCCAAGGGCATGGATGCCCGCCATGGCGCCCAGCGGGCGGACACAAGAAGCCGAAGCAGCTGGCGTCGACACGACGAGGACTTTGGACGACGGCATAGGTATGCATGGCGAGGGTTGAGACGGGGTCTGGAGGACTGTGTATGAAGCGTATGGTGGAAGCGAGGTACGAGCCAATGGTTGCCGCAATATGAAGGGAGGGAGAGAAGAGAGGATTGCGGGGCAAATGCATCCTCACTTCGCCCCGACAGCCACGAACCGCAAAGCCATCCCTGGCGCTTCCCAGACACCCACATAACACCTCTGCATTGACAGAAGAGCCTGCTGTAACGCCATCGGCCCACCACGAAAAACGCCAAAATGGCGGGGGAAACGAGCTCGATGCTCTGAGATCCCGGTCGTTTGGTGAATGGCTGAAGCGACCCGTCCTCGAGGAGTCCCACCCATAGCTCGTTAGTCTCCTGCATCTTCGAGGCGAGTAGCGTGAACAGGAAGGGCGCAAAGTCGCGAGATGTATTGACGATCTGCACAGCCACCGGAGGAGCGGAGAGGGAAGGAATTGGCGTTGGAGCGGGAGGTAGAGCTTCCGGGGACGTCGAGGCGATTTGGAGGGTCGTTGGGGTGTGGTCGGCGGAGGGTTAGGGCGGAGGGGGGTGTATATGCATGCATGCTAAGCAAGCGACGAGTGCGTCGTCCCAATCGCCCACCGTTCAGTCGCACAAGCGCCAGAAGTCACAACAAACACATCGGTGCACGATCTCCGAGTCTTCGCAAAGCGGACGACCTCTCTGTGATTGCCAGTGGCCGCGCGCGCCAGGATACACGAGTGTATCGCCATCACTGCTCGGCGCTGAACGGGCCTGGGAAACGATTACAGGACCGGCGACCGGCGACAGAGCTGGGCGAAAGAGCGGAGAGGAGACCGTAGTGGTAAGAGCCTCGATGCGGGAATGGAAATGGAGGGCACTGCTGACGTGTAGACTGTAAAGGCTTGTGAACGACAAAAATGTGCATGCGACGTTACTCACGTTCGCGCCAGCCATAACCCGAAAGCGACGGGATCAACACCTCCGAGCGTCATTCGCACCACAATCCCATTATGAATCGAGGCAGTCTTAATGCGCATAGCGGCCAGAATAGAGGTCGTAGGATCCGCAGGCTAGCGACAGTGGTCAGGATTCAGCGAAGATGGAGTTAATGCGACGCACATCTGCGAAAACCGTAATCGTACGCGGGGTCGAGTATACCAGGGAAGAGCTGGAAGGCGAAAGTAAGCCTGAGGGAGAACAAAATAGATGGCGGGACGTACGCGAATACAAGAGATTCATGGAAAGAGCGGCCTGGTGCTGTCCGTGAGACTGGAGGAGGTCTGAAAAAGCCGATAGATGCACCTGGACCCTGGGGTTGCTCAGCGAACGAACGACTCGTGGGCGGACCAGGGGGACCAGCGTCAAAGTCATAAGCGAGTGGACAGCGTCTTTTGGCTGTCCATGAGAGAGAGGAAGGGTTGGAAATGGCAGACGGACACACATCTCAGGCCTCTCAGCGGCAGGACGACTCGACGTAGTGACGGGGCTAACAGGTGAATCCACCGCGGAAAGACTCGGTATTGACGAAGGCAACATCTTGAGGCATGGCAGCACCGCGTGGGCAGCGAATCCGACGGGGGTGGCAGCGTTTGGACCGGGAAAGCCCTGAGAGACGTGTTTGGCAATGAGGTGGCATCCAAACAAGCCGATGATTGTCACATCGGATCAAGTGGTGACTCTTCTGTCTCAAACTTTCATCGCGCAGCTCCCGCGATTCCCTCATGCAGCTCCTGGCCAAGACGGCTTTGCAGGGTTCAAGCTCACTCCACCTGGCGCAGGCGGCTCCGTGCGGAAAATAATGGCCGTTCGAAACGGCCCGGGCGGTGGGCTTTGGATGTTGCTATCTTTTATGCCTCTGGTTTTACCTCCACTGATCCTAAAGCGCTTCGACTACAGCGGCGCGCGTACCGAACTTCGTAGAGGTCCTCTCGCACCTACCCGTCTTCGCCGCCCGGTCCGCAAAGAACTCTTGCTCATCGGAGGACCCAAGCTCTACCTCTTCCTATCCGAAGCCTGGCCCCTGCCCCACCTGTGCGTCCCCTCTCGTCCCTCTCATCCAGCTGATCGTGTTGGCCCAATACTTACTAGTACAGCTGCGCCGGCGGCCCTTCGGAAGCCAGCTCAAGAGCCATTGGGTTGCTAGCGTTTCCCGAACGGAGTGCGTTCGCCATCTTCGGTTTCTCAGCGTTGTGGCTGATGGATTCGGGTTAGGCAATTATAATGCTCTGACGAATGTCCCGAGGCGACTAGGGCTACGAATATCGCCGACGGAGATCTCCATCGCGAGTGGGAAGAGAAGCAGCGCTCGGTCTGGTGAGTCTATTCCTCCCCACTTCCATTACGTTCATTGGCGCCCATGAGCGGCGATTTGGTAGATCGAAGCTGATTATTCGACTTTTTCTCTGAGCACGGTAAGCCCAGTGCGATCCGCATCCGCATCCCCATCGCATGCCTCAGCCTCTTGTCGACTGTGGGGAAGTCCGTTCGAAGCGGACTGGGGCTCTGAAATTGTTTGCAGTGGTACTTTTTTTTTTCCATCGTGATCTCGAGCTGGGTGCGTGCAGATGCGAATAATCACCATGAAATACGCACACTTGCAGGTTTCCGGGCGCCTAGATTCCTCCCATCTCTCCCAGCGCTGTCTTTCCCTGCGCTGTTTCCGTTTTATCTCCCCCCTTCGATTCTCTCACTCCAGGCTTCCTCGTACACACGAGGCAACCTTAGTGGACAGCTGGGCGTCTACAGTCGACGATTTAGTCCGCGCAGCATTCGATTCTCCCTCTCTCTCGCCTGCCCATCAAGGTTGGAGCGAAATGCAGCCGTCGAATCCCTCGTATCGTGCCACTGGCCGCGGTGGCTCACCTCAGGCTCGTGGACTCGGACGCGGAACGCCCATTGCCCCAGCGCTTATTCCCGGCTCCCGTGGTGCATCGACGGGGGCCAGACTCGGCCGTGGAGTCGTGGTCCCAAGAACGCAGGTGCCGCTCACCGGCAACGAAGGTAGCGGACGAGGGTTCTCGTTCGGAAGTATCCGTGGACTCGCATCGGCATACTCTCCAACCAGCAACGAACGTTCCGCCAGCACAACTCCACCCATATCGCCTCACCCTCCTCCTCGTCCGGAGACACCTGTGCAGCTCTCCGTCGATCGCGACATTCTCGAAGGCTTGCGTAACACACATACGGCGCTGCAGACGATTCGTGTTCCGTCGCTCGATAGCCAGGACCGTGACGTGGTGGTTCGTCATTTGAGGCAGCTGGGCTCGTACAATTGGACGAAAGGGACAGCGCCGACCATGGTCGTTCCTGGTGCGTTCCTCGCTCCATTTTCTCCTCCTCTGACAACAAACTCGACTCACACAGGCGCTCCTGGTGCATGGGCCGACCGGCCGCTCCCATACCAGGTCGAGCCCGACACTGGAATCGCCTTCGTCGACCAGAACTCATTCCGAGCGCCGGATGGACAAACGCTACTTCCCATCATTGTTGCCGTGGATAAGGTGCACGAGATCGATGCGCGCAATGAGCGGACCGAGTCGATGGGATTCGACTGGGCGAGCGAGAAGATCGACTTTATGACGGACCGCAATGGGTTGAGGAAGCTGCTGCGGTGGATTGATGCGCAAAATGTTGGTGCGGCGGGAAACGGAGAGAATGAGAGGGCGATGAAGGACTGGCGGATTGATATGCAGCTGGCGCCGGGCGGGCGGACGGTGTTCTTGAATCGCTGGGAGAAGCGCGATCAGGAGCAGATGCCTGGGTGGACGTATGGGTTTAATTTCGAGAAGGCGGCGACGACCGCGCCGAGGGGTGTTGCGCAGAGTACTGGTCATCATCGGATTGTGAGCTATGTGCGTTGTTTTTTTCATTTGCTTTGTGAGCGAGCTGATGTGAGAGATGTAGGACTTGAATGGGTTGAAGATGGTTGTCCGCTTCGAGGTTGACGCCCACGTCCCTGCGCCGGTGGTTCAGCGTGGAGTTGGACGAGGAGGAACGGCACTCGATGATCTTTCTAGTCAACTGGCGAACATGCGGGTCACCAAACCAGTCGGGATCCCAGGAACTTCGCGCAACGCACCGGCCTACGCCTACGCTTCTTCCCTCACCTCCACTCGGGCTACTGCCTCCCCAGAGCCCTTCATCAGTGAATACGGGCTTACCGTCATCGAAGGCGGGAATCAAATCGCACACGACTCTCTCGTCGAGATCACCACACGCACCCAACGCCGTGCCCAGGACATGGATTGGACCGAGAACTACCCGCAGCTCTTCCTCTCGCAGACCCCGAACCACTTCCTGGGCATTCATAATCGGGGGCGATTCGTGCAGGTCGTCAGGCGCGTGCTGGGGCGCGGTGAGTTTGCCACCGTGGAGAAGGGGATGCAGCCGAGTTTGCGCAAGTTGAGAAAGGTGTTGGCGGTGATTGCGCAGCTGGTGAGAGCGCATGGGGAGAGAGGCCGGTTGACGCTCGTGTGTCGGGAGGGAACGCTGAGGGTTTATGAGCGGGAGAGCATGGAGAGCTGTTTGCCGGATGAGCTATTGGAGAGGTTTGCAGAGTAGGGAGGGGTTGGTCAAGGAAATTGTCTGGAATAGTAAGAATGTAATCAAAGTTAAGGTCGATGAACACGCACCAGTACTTCTACTAGACCTTCGCATCGTAAGCCGACAGCGGTATTTACAACGCATCCCATCGATCCCTCTCCCATCCCGCTGTTATGCTTCAGATGGCGAGTCCGCTGGCGGGCAGGATGACCACGTCAGAATATCGAGCTGCCGTGATCCGCGCAGTGGGGAGTGTGCGGACTGCCAGAGTTACGAAGAGGACGGTGATTGTAGTGAGTGGAAAGGAGAATCAGAACCACGTCCGTTGCTCCGCGACGCTATGGCCATATTTATCGCCGTTCCGTTGCGCAGAAGGAGTGCAAATGATTTGCTATACAATTCCAGTCCATTAGAGTCGCGAAATCGTGGGCATAGTGGACTGACGTTTATTTCATGGATGTATAACGACTCACTCAGCAGTTCGCGCCTTCCCATACAGCGCGATAAAGCCAGAGAATGTACAAGGAGAACGGATGCGGAGGGGTTGCGCACGACGAGCCTTGCTGGGAGGGAGCAGGCAGGTGCGACGAAGAGCTTGGGGTAGTTGTCTTGGGCGTCGAACCAGCAGGTGCGAATAGTCGAATACCTGTACATCGTCAATGAGGACGATTCGATATCGACCTTTAGACAGCCAGGGCGGTATTTGATACGAGGACCCGCTGGGGCGGCTATTTGGGCGATGATAGAGGCGGAAGGCAAGTGACGAATCGGATCATGATCCGGCGGGGACCAAACAAGGACAACGTCGGCAGCTTGTTGCTTCCGGCCGTCATCTTCCCCACCCCAACGCTCGACCACTTGGCTCACGCCCGCAAGCCACGGTGTCTTTGATAGGCAACTCATCGATTCCACTCGAACTGCTCCGTCGGACAGCTGTTCGCTTGCTGCATGAACTTGACGATTCAAGAATCTTGTCGACTTCAAGCAGGATACTCTCCTTTGCCACGTTCGACGTCCTCGGATCATCCCTCGGCGGTCTGGTACTGCTTTCGCTGTAGATCTGTGTGTGATTCGTCCACGGGGGTGAGGGCACAAAACCCAGCGTCAACTATCTCTGCGGGGTCGGAGATGCACGTTATGGTCTGCACCTTGAGCTCGAACTATTTGGTCTTCCTCAACAGAATGAGTTCTCCTTCTCCTTTTCTCACCGGGTTCTTCGTTCTAACGTCTATTCGCTTCAGCCCGCCGCATCGTAAGCCCAAGAGCGGTACACAAACCCGTATGTATCCGCATCCCCTCTTCATTGGGATGATAGTTATTCAATGGGGATGGCCGTTCGAAGCGGCGTTGGGCCGTTCCGCAAGAAGTGCAAGTGTCTCTTTTTTTCTGCGGGACTCTCTAGCGCTCTCGCTTCAACTTGGCTTGAATTCGGCAACGCTTACCCCTGGACTTGGTTCGGAACCAGCGAGCAATGAGCGAGGAAACATCGGGATAGACATTCCTCAGTCAAATATATATACCGCCGCACCTCCGCCTCCGGAGGCCCACTGGCAGGGATCTGTTACTCATACTATTACTAGCGCTATGACAAATGTTTCGGGGGAGAAAAGGTTCGTTTCGAAGCGGACACGGGCTCTACATCATGATCATCTCCCCTCCATTCCTTTTTATTCTCCTCGGCGAGCACTCAGGCTCGCAGCCGGTACACTGCATCTCCATAATTTATTTCCCTCTCTGTCAATGCTAATACAGAGTCCAGATGCAAAACCTACCTAGTCTTCGTCAACCTTATCAAGCGCGTTGACCCTTCCGAACCGTAAGCCTAGGCGGTTGACCTCTCCGCATCCCGCTCACTTGAAAAATAGTCGATTTGCCTGCCAGGGGATTGTTCGTTCGAAGCGGACATGGGCTCTACACCGGGAAATCTGAACCAAACCATTTTTTTTTCTTCTTGCACTAGCAGTTCTGCTCCAATCACGCCTGCGCATAGTAATCAGCTCAGCGGTATCGACCTGGTTTCACAGCGCCAAACGTACATTGTCTGCGCAAGACCAAGTTCAAGTTAGCGCCTCGTCCTCCGCGTCAGAGTCGTCCACTGTCCATATCGCCTCGAGTATGATAAGCCCATACAGATGCAGATCCCGCAGCGTGGGAAATAATCGAGACATCGTGCAAGGGACGGCCGTTCGCAGCGGCTTTGGGTTGTATGTAGACTGCGCCGTCCAGACTCTTTTTTTCCCCCCTTTTCTCTCTTTTTTTTTTCGCTCCGCTTTCCTTCTAGCACCGTATATTCATACTACCGGTCGCCGTTCAGACTCCAATAAGATAACTGCGCCGCGCTAGACTTGACGAGTGAACGATAAGTAAGTAGCCCCCCCCCCCGTCCTTCGTCCTTATACTTGTCAACCCTCGATTCGACCCTCGCAAGCCTGTAGGCGGTACACATTCGACTGGGTAGCCGCATCCCCGTCTGATTTCCGAGTGAGGTCCGTTCGAAGCGGACATGGGCTATTTGCAATGGCGGTCGAACAGCGCGTTTTTTTTTTCACTGCAGCACATAAGAACGATTTACTGCAAGCTTGTTGGTTGCACTCGACCGTAACATATGTAGTGTAATGAGAAACTACAACGGCGGTATGCAGGTACAGATGTGGTATGTGCGGCGAGAACACGCAGATGGTGTCGGTAGTGCGAGCAGCGACCACGGGCTGCGACGACGACGACGAACACTTCGTCGTCCATCCATCCATCGAGAGGCAGCGCGTCTTCTTCTGCTTCTGCTCTAATAACTCGTAAAAGAGGTCGTGAAGGGCTCGTTCCACAAATCCACCCGCATCGCCCGCCTAGCCTACGCAGCGCTGGGTGCATCCGCCGAGGACGGCGACGACGGCGAGGCGGACGAGTACTTTGGCGGGGTTGGCGAGCGGCGTGGGGAACGAGAGGTGGTCGGCGACGAGGGCGGGGAGACGCGGCGGAAGGTCTGTAAATGGGGAAGGGGCGTAAGCGTGTGCGTGGGAGCCATGCATGCTGACGTGGCACGACGGAAACAGAAAAGACACGTACGTGGCGACTCATGATCAGCTTGGCCATCGACGCGGGCACTTCGGACACGTAGACAGTCGGCACTGCGCGGAATATATAAGTGAAGCGGAGAAGGGTAAGAGAATAAGACGTACGAGGAGCGTCTACAGCGAGCCGGGAGGGTTTTTGTGCTCGCGGGCGGTGGACGTGGACGAACTGGGGTTGCGGCGGAATTTCGAGCATGTCTGCTGGCGCCACGGAAGACGGGGTCTTGAAGAGCGAAAACACCAGCCACGTCGTCTTCTCCGTTTGTCGCTGGCCCTTCTCGAGTATAGGCTGGTCCTTCGCCGCTGGAGTGATACGGGCGAGCAGGAAGGCGCGGACTGCGAGGAGGACGAAGAGGGCGGCGAGGATGACGAGGGGGAGCTGTAGCTGGGAGAGCGACAGCGACAGCGAGGAGAGCCATTGCCACTTCGGTTGCCATTCCCAGTCCCATTCCCAGTCCGACGACGTTGCGGGCTGGCCATCGGCGGGGAGGATGAACGGCATCTTGGCTTGCTAGGGAGGAAGCTTGGGGGGGAAAGCGACGAGCGTGGGCTAGCGACGCATGGTCGTCTTAGCGTCCGTTATATAGCCGTGAGTGTGTCCATGCGCTGTCGATCCGGTTTCATTGATGCGGGTTACCGTCCTTCTAATTGAATCTCGGCGGCGTTTATTGACCTGACTGGGTTCCGTTTCCCCCTGGACCCGCTCTCCTCCTTGCCTCCTCACCGTTGCATTCCCCTCGAAGATCGTCTCCGTACCGAAAGATTGCGAAAACGGGATGTAGACGTGCAGCGTCCGTGGACTTGGCTCAGAGCGAGAAAGGATACTCTGCTCCCGGGATTGGAACGATATGCGTCCGGGCGTAGGAGGCGATGTCTGAGAGGGGCCGGTGCACAGGCGTATGGGAAAGAGAGAGTCACACTGTGATCCGTGAATTTCCCACCGCGACCAGCATTGCTGCCCGCCGTTTCGTCTGTATTCACCCACAGGGCCTTCCTCAACTCGCCGTCTAGGAAGCAAACGAGCTTGTTCACCAATCCACTGGCTAAGTAAGTTATCTCGAGTCGTATTCGAGTCGAGTGGTGCATTGCAACGCGAATATGTCAAAGACAAATACAGAGAAGAAGGAAGACCAAAAACGCGAAGATAGGTATGAGATCAGAGGATACGAAAAGACGAGAGGATAATAGGTGGCTCATGATCAGCAGCCCCGGCGCATGGGCTCCACGCCTCTTGCCAGCGTCTCCTGCTCGTAGGCGTACACGAGCCCGTAGGATTCCTGGTGCCGACGCAAAGGTACCGCACCCATGGCCAATGCCCGAGCCTTCGCCAGCGCCGCCGAGTCGTGGTAAGAAGAGCTCGTATCGGAGCTGGCAGGGGCTTGCCGGCGCAGGGGCTCCGCCTTGGGTTTGGGAACGACGAGCTGGGAGAGCCGCTCGATGATAGAGGGCGAGGAAGACGGAGACGGAGAGGGAGAGGCAGCAGCGACGTTGACACGACAACCGCCATAGGGCACGAAGCCGTTGGGAGGGACGACGGCGCGAGTGGAGTAGAGCATTGTTGGTTGTGGCGGGGGGTGTATAGTGGTGGGGGTGGGGGTGAGAAGAGAGCGAGGAGGAACCAGAGGCGGAGCAGGGCAGGTTATATAGCAATGGCGCGGAGAGGGGCGTGCGGAAGATGGAGAGGCTGTGGTGAGACCGAGAGGTGAAATGGAGGGCGGAATGACGTCCCGCGGGAGCCTGAGACATTGCGGGTGTTTGCAGCGCAGACGGCAGGCAGTCCGAGTCGCTCGTCGGCCTCTGGATCTTCTGCGCCTCTCCGCCTTTCCTCCTCTTCCTGCTCCCATACACGTCCATCCTAGTGAACCACCCGCTGTAGCACTGAAATGCCATGGAGCTCTTGGGTTGGGCCGAGCAGCCTGCGCGGAAGATGGACGCAGATGCAGAGGCTGTGAGACTGAGACTCG
>JARIHP010000299.1:0-24879 GCA_029282125.1 Mycena amicta | reverse complement strand
GGTTGTGGTTATTGTTGTATAATAGTAATGTTGAGTTAAAGCCATTTATTGAAAACACACACAGCATTGGCACAAGTCAAGCTAAGGGCAGGGTCGGGAGACAGACTGGGCAATTCTTGATGAGTAGCTGTAGCTCTATGTACTGGTGGTATCCTTTTGAATCAGATTGAGTTAAAGACACTTAATGACTTGCGTGACATCTACTTCGGTGGTTGAGTTAGAGACACTTATTCATATCTCTGTCAATACTGCAGATATTGATGTGCATCCTTTACCAGCAGTATTTGTAAGTGTTTGGCTACCTTTATTTTTTTTAGGTTGAGTTAAAGTCATTTAATCAATTATCTCGATGAATACTGCACCTACTGCAATGTCGGTTGTACAGGGTGTATTTACAAGATGTTCTGCAACTTTTCCATTTTTGATGCCAGCAGTGACATGTGTGACGTCGGGGCGGGGCAGGAGGGGGCGGGAGGAGGCGCGCTGATCATTTTTCATGTTTTCCAAGCTATTTCCCTTTTGGATGAATGTCACACGATGTGACGTCGGGGCGGCCCGCCCCAGTGATGCGCCTTTTTTTCTACATATTCTACAATTTATTTCGTATTAATTGCATGAAAATTGAGCTCACCGCTGTCGACGTCGTCAACAACGATGAGCTCAAGTGTTGGACAGTGACGGGTGATGGGCGGGGTGGTGTGATGGATGGTGATGGTGACGGTAGATGCCTTAAATGGCTCAAAGGCCCCAACGGCGATCCTCAGCTAGCGGGGGTATGGGAACCCACCTCAAGTCCCTCTAGTAAGAAGGGTAGAATAGGGTACTCTACCCTTCTTACTAGAAGGGATATGGGTGCACCATAGGTGCTAATTTCTACAATCTTCGTCATCTGCAAGTTATGCAGGCAACGTACGACAGCGTTCCTGCAACGCTCTTGTACCTCCTCCCGCACCTCCACCGATCTCCAGCGCGCAAAACGATCGATACCCTCACCATAGAGCCAGTAATTTGGGACTACATGGACCCGCATCCAGCGCCGGACCTTTGGCGTGCGCTCGACAACACGCTCGCTGCGCCGGAGGACTGGCCCGTCTTGCGATGCATAAAGTTTCGGGGACCCGCATATCGCAGACTTGGACAGGATCCGATAGCGGACGAGTTTTCTGCGGCGTTACATCGCAATCTACCGGAATGCGCACGGCGGGGACTGTTGGAGGTCGACCTTTGGGATCATGATGAAGAGGAACCTGAACTTTAACCACTCGATTTAACCACAGTATCCATAAATAAAGCTACTTTCGTATTGCGAGACCAAAGGGCAAGCGAGTTCATTACCTAACGGATACTTAACTTTGCTTACACAAAACTGAAAAAATTCTCGCTTGCGCTACTATTAGTATACTGTACCATTATATTCAATTCGCTACGGGGTGTGACCTGTGACCCGAAAAGCGAAGTTTGTCTTCGCCAAATTTCCTTTTTAGGACAGATTATGCGCCGAAGGCGCCGGAAATTATGGGAAATTACCATATTGGGACGCTTTGGGACCAAGAAAATCGCCGGTGACCCGTGACCATGGCGAAGTTCCTCGCCAATTTAGAGGCCTGTGACCCGTGACTAGCGAACTGAATATAATGGTACAGTACTGATCACTTGATGTGACATCACGCGTCTTCGGCTTGCTTCCTGCCACCACTTTGTGTGTTCGTCGCGACCTTGTGGCCCACGTTCCGGAATATTCTCCTACAGCCCCAATGCATCTTACGCGGAGCACGGTTTGAAAGGCGCTACGGACTCTCCGAGCTTTCCCGGTTGCCCGGGCCTCAAAAGAACCAGTCCGTCTCTGGATTCGGACGTGCAACTGTAAGTATAACAGCAACTGTAAGTATACAGCAACTGTTCGTCCTGTAGTTAAACCATTGACAGATGTGTCATTGTCAGCCTCAGCCATACACCTTGCCCTTGATTCACTTCGTTCTTCCCTTCTTCGCCTTGCCGGCGAAGAAGTCCATTCTCAGGCACATCATTGGCGTCGCAAGAATGCACGAGCGAGGCTTCTGCCCGTTCACAAATGTGACTTAAGCCATCTGACTTGCGTTCGTTCTCCAGTTTGGCAATGCTCAGCTTTCTCAGTATCGTTGGCGTTTTCCTTGCCGCTGCTGCCCGCCTGCCGCCGTGGCATTTATCACCTCGCACGCAGACCTAACGGCGGCCGTGGGCACTACAGTTCGCATCAGCGATGCCCGCGGCTGTACCCCGCGGCTGCACCTGCGGGTGAGCCGCGGCTCGCTCCCAAAGGACTACTTTTGGCCCACATTTCAGCCCAGCACTCTGTTTGTCGCGTTGTAATGCATTATTTCCCCGAGTATATGGCGCTGCGTCACTGGGGAGGCGGAGGACTCCGGTTCTTCGTTCTGCAGGCAGTCGGGATATCGGTCGAGGAGAGCATTGTTGCCTTGGGGGCGTCGGTTGGGGCTGGACCGCTGGCCGATACCTTGGAAGCTGCTCGGGTACTTTTGGGTGTGGACGTGGTTTGCGTTTACAGCGCCGCGCTGGTTGGATCCGCTTCGGCATGTGGGTGTCTTCGAACCCTTCTTTCATAGTTGGGTGATTCTCCCGTTAATGGAAAGGCCTTGAGACTAGTCCAAAATATACATCGATTTCTTTTTGCTTTCGACCTATGTCTGCCTTTCGAAATCTCTGCCGTCATCCTCGAAGTCCCCGGCGGCGTTTAGTCGAGGTGGCTAAACACGCTCATAGCTTCGAATTTTTCCTCAGCGGCACGGGGCAGAATCGGCTTTATCGACTCCTGCAAACCAGAAGTCAGCGACCCCACCAATTGCCATAGCAATAGCACCGACCTCGTACTACGCCTCCGTCAGCTCCGTCAGAATTCAACGGCTCGTCCTGCGCCGCGTTTCCACAACGCCTCATAAGCCCGCCCGCCGAACACCCCCAACGCGCTATCGAGCTCCCTGTCCGTAAACCCAAACGCATCGGTGAGGCCGATCTTCGATGATCTCTGGAAGGAGGGTAGTCTCGCACAGAGCAGCAATGGCAAGCGTGTCTAGTCGCGCGAATGCCACGGGGTTGCCTGTGGGCACGGCGCGGAAGATTCCGTAGGAGGGCATGTCGACGAGCCCGGATTCGACGGTTGTGAGGAGGTATAGCAAGTATACCTGGCTCATCACCTCGACTTATTTTGCGGATAGCCGTGTGCTGGGGAGGGCGGCGATCATCTGTCCAACTTGCCCAGCAACGAATGCCTCCGTGACTGCCCGCGACACACGCGCTGGGTCAGCGTCGAATCGGGCTGCCCCGATTGGCACTGTTTGCGCTGTTTCGTGTACGAGCAATGCCGCCCGCCATTCGAGGAGAAGGATCGGGACGGCGGGGTCGTGCCACGATGCAGGTGGAAGTTCTGGGAGAAGAAGGTTCTTGTCTAGTAGGAAGCGGAGATAGGCAGAGGTCGGAGGAGAACGTGGGGGGGGGAGATGAGGTCGGGCAGATGCCGCGGAAGAATTTGAGGGCTGCTCGGAGAACTTGGCCATCGAGTACGTCGTTCTCGCCTTCGTATCTGTAGAGGATGTCGATGAGATCATGCGAGCGCCAAAGAGAAACAGTACGAACGTCGCAGCTGGAAGGTAGTCCGCGTATATCTTCCCAACGCCGGAGAACCCACTGTAGCCATGACCGCCCATCGACCGCCGCGCCCCCTCGATATCCTGGATCCTAGTATTGGAAACGAGGACCGTGAGGCCGGAGGCCATCATATGCATCTCTGCGAGCTGCGACATGTCGCCGGACGAGAGGCCCTTTGTGAGGGAGTCAAAGCCGAGGGTCTAGATTGCTTTCAACGGCAGCATGGGCAAGAACGAGAACCAGCTTACCAGGAATCGTCCCAACCCTCGATGAATACATATGCGCGAGCAACGAGGCGGACGTTAAGCGATACCTGGCGCTCGAGGCCATCCTGGCCCAACTCGCCCTGTCGCCGAACTGTTGCGGACCGGATGGCAATAGTTGCAGCGCGGCCAATGGACCATCCTGCCGTTGTGACCATAATATTGCGGCGAGTTGTCGTCTCGTTCAGGACAAGAGGGAGACAAATGTACAGCATCTAGGGCGGGCCGTCAGGACGGTATTCCCAGAGCAGAGACGTATACTCACCCCCACCCTACTAGTAGCTTAGCTTGGCATGCGTATTCGCCGCTGTCTGTAACCCGCGAACTTGGAGAGCATATTCTCTTTCGGAATGCGGACATGGTCGAAGCGCGCCAAACCGTTGTCCACCGCAGCAAAGCCGCCCATAACCTTGGGACCTAGAGACGAGTTAGCGAGAGCATGGAGTAAGAGCCTGAGCTGTAATTGCTCACCAATGTCACCAGTCGTCAGTCCAGCGAGAGCCTTATGCGTGTCTGAAATGTGTTACCCGCACCAAAAGAAAGCAATAGACAAACCCACCGAGATCTCGCAGCTGAACCAAGAACAGATGTGGCCCCATGTCCTTCCCTCCCGGCAGAATGAGCATCGCCTGAACGACTCCATGGGGAGTTCTTTGTACTGTTCGAAGAGTTCCGGAGAGGACTGAAGACAAAAGATGAGCTCGAATGCTGTCATTTGACGTTAGCACACTTGAGATGGGGAGGAGGACGTTCGCACCGACCTTATGAAGGCCTGAACCAGCGTTAGAGCGCATACGATGAAAGCAGACCACTGGGACACACCGATACGAAGACCGTCATCCAGACTCGCCCAGGCAACGTTCAGCTCCTCCGCTGACCATGCATGTATCTCCTGCAGCTCCAACTGTACTGCTCTTTCAGGGTGGAGAACAACCTGGACCCCAGGTTTAGCCGGAGTAGCAACGCAAATCTGCTAGTAAGTACCGTTGAGAGGTGTCAAATGTCGAGCCGTTCTCCAGTATTTATAACAATCTTCTCGCGTTTTCTCCATTGTTCAGCACCATCTATAACAAGGTTAGAAACTGCACCAAAGCTCGTCGGAAGTGCTTGCTGTGGATAAAGGTGCGAGCGTAGACGAGAGTTGTGGGAGTGGGACTCGCGCGCTCTGGTCATGTCGATGGCATTTTGCTCGTGCGGGGAGATGGTGGTAAGCCATCAAGCGGGTCACGCCCCATCTCTGCACCAGACCACGATGTCCCGCGAGGAAATGGATCGCAGCCAACGTACGTTGCTCTCCCTTTACAACCTCACCAATATCCATCGTAGAATTGGGCGCGCCTTCATGGATTCACTGGATGAATTCATTCGCGACGGAGCTTCATCCCGGCCCTCGCTCAGTCGTTCGTATCCCATGTACGCTTTCGAAAGTCTCTCCGAGCTCAAATTTAACAGCAACATCCATAATTTTGACGACGCCATGACTCGTCGTTCTCCCAAGGCAAAATCCCCGCAAACTGCAGAGCAAGCAATGCGGTACGCGTATCTCGGTGGTTCCTCAGCTGTTTTGACGACTTGGTAGGGCAAACTCAAGAGATACTCCAACTGCAACGGTATCTGGCCTTTCGCCCCTCAAGGAGGCGACATTTACGATGACGAACTTGAACAAACAAATAGTGCTCGCGCTTGCCCGTGCTGGAGAAACGAAGACCAGGATTCCGTGGAACCTGAAGTAGCGCCGGATTTACAAAGAGCATTCTATCATAAGGTTACTCGACAAAGGGTTCGAAGGCGACACAAACTGTGAAGGCTTTCCGTTTTCGCTGCGCATGTATGACAACTGTGCAGCCGAAAAATCCTCATTTTATTGACCCTCGTCTCGCTCAAAGCTCAAGACAGGTCTCTAACGACTCCGATGCACGCATCTGGCTTCGTTCATCTCGCTCGCTCCAAGAACTTGCAGCTCAATGTCTCCTCTTTTTTTTTTCATGTACACGACACCTAGAGAAAGTCCAGCAACGCTGCGAGGCATGCCACTAGATATCTAATTCTGAGCCTTGCTGGCAGGATCACTTGAACCTAGCTGGAGACTCGAAAGGTGCCCGTTACAACCAGGCGAATGGATCCTTAAACGGCGTCTTCTGTTCTGAAAGCACTGGCAATTCGACTTGAAACGGACCAACGCTGCTATCCAGCCAGGAAGCAAATCGCTCGGAAGGCTCCTTGCTACGGTCAAGTGAAATTGCGTCTACCTCTATTTCCGTTTTCACCAACTTGACCAAGTCAACTCTGAGAGCTTGAAGCTGAACGTCTCTATTGGCATCCAGTGTGGTCGGAGAAGGGCGTCAAAATCACGGACCTACTACGTAGATTTCACCTTTGAATTGGTGTGAAACAGATTTCACGTACTTTGCGATATCTACGGCGCCGATCTTACATACCTCAGGAGCATACGGATCCACAACTATTGCCGAGTCTTCTTGGTTGAACAGCAGGTCAAGAAGGTTATCGCTGAAGACCAACTGTTTCACGGCCGATGCGGAAGATTTCTTGGACAAGAAGGATGGTACGGCAGCTAAACAGCTATCCCTGAGTGGAAGGTGTACAAATTTGGACAGAGGGACGTCGATTTTACTGTAAATATGCAAAATTCGCGTCTATGCTTATTGATGGACCAAGCCCTGCTGTTCTGGTTGATTCCATCAACGCCTATCACAATTGCCCTTTCGGGAAACTATCACACTTGCCCTTTTAGGAATTAGCACATTTGCCTTTTTCGGGAACGGTTCTTTGATGACCGCCCTCTTTCAGCGTCTCGACGATTATTTCCTGTGCTTTGTGCACAATACATACCAAACCAAACAGCCAGTTTTTTTTTTTTTGTGCAAGCGCACAATCTCCTGATACCTAAGTAAGTACTATGGACTATGGATGGCTGTGATCATGGTAGTATCCGCTCGCCGAAGGACGTGTCTACAACAAAACCGAACGGAAAAGATAATTAACTTGCGCAAAGCCCGGTATAGTATGTACAGTAAAAAAAAAGCAAGGAAATGAAATTGAGACTGAAAATGTCGCGGAGACTCGGATATGGATGAGGTAGCGCTCACTAGAGGATGGAGATGGATATATGAGTGGGAGAACGAGAAATGTGGGAGCAAATATATAACGAGGCGGGAAGTAAAACGGGAGATAGTGGGGAGGCTCAGCATGAGCCGACGACTCGTTGGGCCAAGGCGGCCGCTACGCCATCAGCTTGGGCACCACCCGTATCATCTGGTCGATATTGATAAACTGGACCCAGTTCTCCAGATCGGCCACAGTCTCGTGCCAAACGAACGTGCTCTCCTTCGTGCCGCGGAAGAACGCACACACGCACTGGTAGTGCTCCTCGAATAGGTGGTCTTTGCGGGCGACGCCGAGATTGGCGCGGAAGATGCGGAACTCCCAGCCGAGAAGCGGGTGGCCGTCGCCGGTGGCCGAGGAGCGGGGGATGTCGAATTCGAGGCGGGCCCAGTCGAAGCCGGGGGGCTGGCCGATGGCCTTGATGTACGCGGCCTTGAGGGAGAGGAGGATACAAAGACGGCGGAGGGCGACCTCGTCGCCTAGCTCGGGAGAGAGGGAGTTTAGCTCCTTGGCGGTGAGCTACATTCAGTCAAGAGTCAGAGACCAGTACCCAAGCAGTGCTGTGGCCACGGACCTTGTGCGCCATAGACTCGGTGTAGGCTTTGACCGAGACCCCGCGTGGCTCGACTGCGACGAGCTTGATGCCCAGCCCGATGTTGATGACGTGGCGCTGGGTGCCCTGAGTCATGGCCATACCGCAGAGCGACGCGTCGTATGCGAGGTGGTAGCCAATCATAGACTGCAGAAATTTTTCGGGTGACATGTCATCTGGGCTCTGAGGGCCGTGTTAGACGGATTGGGGTGAAACGGCGGAGGTGCAGACGTACCTGCTCTATCCAGTGCTTCCCGTTGGGGGTTACGCAGTCGCGCCATTTGGCGCGTGGTATTCGTCGATGGCGCATCATGAGGAGAGGGAGCATGTGGGTCATGACCTGGCCTGCGAGGAGGTCAGTAGACACGACGTCTGCGCGTCTCGACTCACGGAAAGAATCGGCATTAGGAGGGTCGTGCACTATTTGGACGTGGGGTACGCATTCGGCGATGATTTTGTAGCATTGCTCGTACTCCTTTTCGAAAGTGTCCAGCGCGTCGCAGAACCAGCGGACGAGTTTCCACGCACCTCGAGCGAGTATTCTCGGTTCATAGAAAGCATCCAGACGAGGAGCGGGCATTCGGACATGGCTGGAGAGAGCAAGGAACGTCAGCTCGCGCTGGGGCAAGTGGGGATCTGCACGCACCTTGGATGAGCAATTCAAGACGCCTGCGCTGGACTCTCGGTGACGCTGCGAATGCACAGTATCGGGTAAAGGAACGGAGGAGGAGGAGGGGGTGTCGTTCATCATACAGTCTCATACAGTCATGAGCATGGGTGTAGCGCAGAAGAGGGAGTGATTTTTGCGTGTGACCTCGATTGGGCCATCTGCGGTTGTCAAAAATATTCAACGACCGCCCACATAATCCACGAGCGCCCAGCGTCGCCGTGGACGATAAGCTCGAAGATCAGCTGCTCACCATCCTTCAGGCAATGTGGGACCACCCGGATGGATGTCGTTGCTTTGCACTGCCCGCTCACCTTCTCACTAACGCCAATTGCTCCGAATCGCACCCTTTCCGTTCGACGGCAGCTGTTTGCCACCGACATCTAGCCATATCTGGTCGCGTTCCTCTCGACGGTGGTGACGGCCCGCAATCCGACTCGGCATGACGGACGAACAACGTGTACATCGCGAGGCGAAACAACTTCTAGACATTCGCTGTCCCATACCGCCGGCCACCGCGAAATTCTGCATATAATTTCGGCAAGTTTTCGCATGTCAGTCGCTGTTTACAGCGCCTGTGGGCGCTGATAAGTTCTGCGCTCAGCACGAGGCTGCTTCTGGAAACATTCCTCAAGGACATAGAATGAATGGTATTCGATCTGCGTATCACCATGTCGAACTGACGACGACAAGGAAATGGCTATTTCTGGGCAAAGTTGGTGCAAAATTTCTGAAATTGTCCCGTACCTAAACCATTCTAGGCAGTTTTGGTGTAAATCTGCCCAATCATTGGCGCGGAATTACCGGAAGCTTACTTGGTTTGTCTACTACGACCGTCTAGATGATCTTGAGCGCGCGTTGCGCCGCGCCTATCATTCTTCCGACAAGTGAGCCTTGTGCTTACGCGGCTTTGTTCAGGACACGCGAGGATGGCGACGATCTCGACGCACTCACCAACGGAGAACAAGAACGGCTTGTATTCAACAACCCTGGAGCCGAGCCCACCGTCAAAACTCATCTCCTTGTGAAATCGTCAACCCTGATTTGACGGCCTTGTTTTGTTGTGGGCGTTCAAAGAGCAGCAACAAAAGAAGATTTCTTTCTCTTCCTCTTCCGTCAGTCGCCTCAAAAGCAGCCTTTCAAGTTCATCCTTTCTCCCAACATCTGAAAGCCCTTTCTCTCAACACCCGACTATTACTACTAGACTGTTGAAGAGATCCCCATGCCACCCACCTCGTCCTCTTCCACTCCGGCTGCGGCTCCAGCGCCAATGGCCTTGAACTTGAAGTCATCACTGTCCCCACCGCGTACGACCGCCGTAAACATGAACTCGGCAAGTCCTAACCCCAGCAAGAACTCGAAGCAGGTCAGGTTCTTGCTAGCTCCCGCCGGTTTGGAGCCATCCACATCGAGGACGAGGACGATAAATGATAGTGGCGGTGAGTGGCATGCGCATGCCCAGTACTTTCGGACTGACTAGAAAAAAGATGCAGGCGCAGACACCGACTCGGAGCACGGCGGGTATTCTTCATCCGAGATCTTCGCGAGCATCGTGCCAGTAGAGTCTCCGAACAACATCCTCGCCGGATGGAACCCGCCGAGCAACCTCGATCCATCTATCCTGGACCAGTCCAAGTTTCGGCGCGCTAGGACCGTAACCACTTCCCCACCTACTCGTCCTTCGACTCCGCTGCCGCTCGCATGGGAAGGGCTCTACCCGTACGCACCGCATACCATCCCTCGAGCAGCCAGGGAGAACGGACTGCTTGCACTGTCTATGACTCGGAACACCAACGGGTTGGGAGATGCAAGTGCCACTGCCAGTGATGACTCAGAGGACGAGGATGACGAAACCAGTAGTTTCCTCTCGCGATTGAGCATGCTGGCGGTGGACGGCGAGAGTCTGAGAAGCAGCGCCAGTCCCAGTCCCAGTCCCAGTCCCAGTCCCAGTCCCAGCCCCCGTCCGCCATCCAGATTCAACGCATCCGAATCGCAGCTCGACAACATCGAGGAGGACAACGATAACTCCAACGCCACCATACCATTACCACCGACATCCCTCCCCCGGATCCCCCCCGGCTTTCCGCACAACTGCGAATTCCGACACCGGCTCGTCCGCACCCAGCGCGAATGGCACGCCGCACTGCACACCATCGCCCAGGCCAACGCCGTGCTCAAACACCTTCCGAACATGCGCGCAGAGATCATGCATCTGCAGTCCGAGAACGCCCGACTCGCGGAGGAGAACGGTAAACTGATCATGTATCTGCATAGCATAGGCACGACTCGGATGCCGTAAGGCACAATGCAGAATGTATAAAAAAAGCGCGTCTCAAGTAGTAACTCTGAATCCACGTGTCCGTGTCCGTGTCTGCTCTTTGAGTTCTCGGGCATCACAGAACCCGAAAATAAACCCATGGCCAGCATCCTGGAATTCGAACCGTGCCGTGTTATATACTTTACTTCCTTCCTGCACCAGGCCCACGGATTTGGCGCGGGATCTCCTTCATTGGCGCCTTGACAATTGCATCCGCTGCCATGACGTTCGCCATGATTCTCTTTGCCTGCAAGCTCCCAATTACAAAAGTCGACTTGGCGTGGATTGCAAGAGCACAAAATCTATGTGTTATAACGCGTACAGGTAACACTATGGTTGTACATTAACGGTTGTTGGTAAACATGCACAGTCAAAAACAGCAGCAGAAGGGAAGACTAGATACACAAGGAAAGACGACAGCGAGTGAAAATGTGAATGTGGTATGGTATTACAATGAATGACCCGAAGAGAACGAAATGCGTTGAGGAAGCAAGCAAGGAAGGAATGCATAGATGGATGGGAAGATGAATCATAACTGAATGAGCTGAGCGCTCAAGATGATGAATATGCCGATACGCGATAACTCGATAGCTTTTTCACGCCCTACAACAAACCAAACGAGTCAGAACCCTTGCGAACCTCACAGACTTGAAAACTCACCATGACCACGACTAGGAACCCTCCCTGTCATCCGAGATGATACTCCCAATGCTCAACGGGTTCTTCTTCCCATTACCGTGTCCGGTCGTATCCTTCCCCCGCGCTATCATCACAGGACTCTTGCCTGCGTTCGAACCCGCGCTGGCATTCACATTCGCATTCGGCGCATCCCCATTCCCGTTGCCGTTCCCCGAGTCCGGTCCCTGTCCCTGTCCTTGCGCTTGCCCACCCGTCCTCAACGGCGGCAACTCGACTCTCCCTTGTCCTTGTCCTTGTCCTTGTGGTCCCGGTGGCCCGCCATGGTGCTGCGGTCCATGCCATTCCTGCGCTTGCGCTTGACCCTGTCCCCAAACGGGCACAGGCGGCGGCGGAGGCATCCCCACAGGCACAGAATACCCATTCGGCAACGGCGGGGTCCCCCACGTATGCGCATTCGGATCGTGCTGGTGCTGGTGCTGATGTTGTGGCTGTGGCTGATGCTGGTAATAATACGGCGGCATCGACATCGACATGGGCTGAACGCCATACGGTCCTGGTCCCGGGCCCGGAGCGGGGCGGTAGGCATTATACTGCTGATGCTGATGCATGGGATGCTGTTGCTGGTGCGGATGGGGAGCTGGTCCTGGATGTACAGTCCCTGGTCGCATCGGCGGTGGAGCATTACTAGGCACCACCACTTGTCCAGGAGCCGCATTCGCATTCGTGTTCGCACCCACACTCGCAGACACCGGCGGCGCATTACTTGGTACAGTCACTGGTGGTGTCCCTGGCGCATATTCCGCTGGAGGGTACTGGTGTGGATTTGGATGCTGCTCGTAGTATGGATATTGCGGCGGCGGCGGCGGCGGAGGGTACCCATGAGCGTGCCCATAATCATACCGAATGGGCGGAGCGCCATACTGCTGCTGGTACGGATCCGGATACCCAGGAGGATGTCCCCAAGACGGAGGCGGAGGCGGAGGCGGATGTGCGTAAGGATAATATGGATGTCCGTATTGAGGCGGATAAGCATGGGGAGGGGGGTGGTGGGTGCATTACATGAGGAACCGGAGGCGTTCCATGGGCGACGGCGCTTTGATCGTACGCAGCGTATCGTCCGTCGTAGAGATCCGGTGGTTGGGCAGGGGCAGGCGGCGCAGTCATCGGCGGCGGTGGCGGCGGTATGACAGCAGGCTGGCCTTGGATTTCGGCCCCAGGAGGAGGCGGAATGAGCGGTGTCGAAGGCCAGGGAGTTCCCACAGGCGGAGCACCGCCACCAGGGTTATTGTTACTCTCGTCCGTACGACTCCGCTTGTTAGGTCGATGCGTCTTGTCCTCGTCGACAGGATCTGGGTCTACCGTCGGCATGGTCGACGACGTCGAAGCAGCGGGCAGCACGATAGGCCCGTTCGAGCCCGCTGCTGCTGCAGAAGCCCCCGCAGGCATCCGCGACTTGCGCATACGGATGTCCTTCCGAATCCGAATCTTGATTCCCTGGTCCGCGACGAGAGAAACGTCAACGGCGACGATTCCTCCACACCTGGGAACTTCTTGGCGGTGTGTAGACGTAGAATGGCGAGCTGTAGATGGACTTGCAATGACGGACGTCGTTCCTGTCGGTGGTGTCAGATTTGAAAAGTGAGGAGCGGCGCGGCGTACCCGACAACCTCGTACAAGCTCAACTTTAGCCGATACGAGCCCTCCGTCCGCACGGAGAGGTCTGGAAACACGAAAAACCCAGCATCCGACGAGGATTGTGGCGTCGTCGGACTATCCTTCGAGCTCTGTACCGGGGCGGCCGACGGATCCTTCAACGCATACAACGAGCTGACAACGCTCCCCGTCGTGCAACGCGTGCGACCGTCCTTGAGCCAATGCAGCTCCGTGTCGTCGTCCGGCTTTCGCGAGGCTCGCAAACATGAAGTAGTACGGGTTTTGCAGGAAGCTCTGTGCGTAGCCTGCGAGATTCCCGTACGGCGGCTCGTCATCCGATGTATCACGGTCCTTGTCGTCGTCGTCGGAAGACGGTGGGGCGCTGGGATCTATGACGCGCAGCTGGACGATCACAGGCGGGTCGATGGGACGACGGTCGGCTAACGGTGTCGATACAAGTCAGTCTGAATGAAACGCGAAAATTCGAAGAAAAAAACACACCTTTGCCTCCGATTCCGCACATCCTCGCCTGCTTGGGCTCCTGCCGGACAGTGAGCTCGTATTGTCTGTGTGCCATCGTCAGCTTGAGCGACCCCGCCCGTCCAGGCGGGAGAGGAGGAGAGGAGAGTGCGTGAGCTATAGCTACAACCCAGTCCCATGGACCCGGTTCATCACCCCCCTGCTCATTCCTTTCCCCTGGCCAAAAGAAGGACGCACAGTTTACTCCGGTCCCGCGCATAGTTGGGCGGCACCGTCTCTGTCTGCGGCGAGATGTACACCGCATCGTCCTCGACGTCCCATCGGGTGGGGTTAGTGGGTGTGTTGTGCTGACGGACAGTGGAGACCCCGATTTTAGTGGATCTCCCCACGCCACGACAAGAATGTCACAATCCAATGTTGTTGAAGGTTCCTTTCTCGGACACAACGTCCTCGAGCCTGAAAAAAAGTGTTCAAGTCCGTAGGGTTTCTTCCAAAATACTATCCGATTCTGCATCACTACTCCGAAGCCGAGATTCACCCATACACGGCGCCTCAAGAGACTGCGAGGCAAGTTGGCGACTCGGACTCCGGAGACTGCAGCCTGTACTAGTAGGAGTCTCCTTCGATTATAACGGCTAATATTACAGCTAGCATTGTGAGGCGAAGGATATGTGGAGAAAACTCGCCAGAATTTCAATGGAATGAAATAGCTAGGTCAAGCTGAAAATCATTTGGTGCTGTGAGCCGGGATTTCGGAGGTGCTCTAACGCTGGGTTCAGGCCCTCATAACGTCGGCGCGAACGTCCTCCCCATCTCAAGTGTTGCCAACGTCAAATGACAGCATTCGAGCACATCCTTTCGTCTCCAGTGTTTTTTGGAAACTCTTCGAAAAGTACGGACAACTCATTCTCAATAAAGGCATCCATGGCTGTTACCTGCAAACTGAGCTTCGGCCACGGCACCAACGTCGGACGTCTCGAGACCACTGCGACATACCTCTCCGACACGCCTGAATTCGAAATACATTCACCGACTCTGAGCAGCACCAAGTGGTGGACTGGGGCACTCGGGAAAACTGACACCCATGGAGTCGTTCAGGCGATGCTCATTCTGCCGGGGGGAAGGATATGGGGCCACATCTGTTGTTAGTTCAGCTGCGAGATCTCGGTGGGTTCGTCCATTGCTCTCTTTTGGTGCGGCTAACACGTCCCAGACACGCATAAGGTTCTCCCCGGACTGATTGGTGACATTGGTGAGCACTTACAGCTCTTAATACATGCTCTCGCTGACTCGTCTCTAGGTCTCAGGGTTATGGGCGGCTTCGCTGCGGTGGACAACGGTTTCGCGCGCTTCGACCATGTCCGCATTCCGAAAGAGAACATGCCTTCCAAGTTTGCGGGTGTTACGGACAGCGGTGAATACGTTACGCCTCCGCATGCCAAGCTAAGCTATGGTGGGGTGAGTATTCGTCTCTGCCCAAGGGATATCGTCCTGATCGCCGGCCCAAGATGCTGTACATTCGCTCTGGGTGTGTTGTCTACCTCTCGTCCTGAGCGAGACGACAACTCACCGCAATAGCATGGTCACAACGGCAGGATGGTCCATTGGTCGTGCTGCAACTATTACCGTCCGGTACGCAACGGTTCGGGACGGCCTCGAGCGCCAGGTCATCAACTACCCATCGCTTAACGTCCGCCTCGTTGTTCGCGCATATGTATTCATCCAGTTGGGACGATTCCTGGTAAGCTGATCCGTGCTCTTCCCCATGCTGCCGTTGAAACTACAGTGGGTTCTCCGGCGTTGGGAAGATATACGCGGACTACCTTCCAGCTGCGACGTTCGTATTCTTTCTCTTTGGCGCTCCCACGATCTCATCGACATCCTCTCCAGATACGAAGGCGAGAACTACGTACTCGATGGCCAAGTTCTCCGAGCAGCCCTCAAATCCTTCCGCGGCATCTGCTCGATCTCCTCTCCCCCCACGTTCTCTCCTACCTCTGCCTATCTCCGCCTCCTACTAGACAAGAACCTTATCCCCCCCAGAACTCTCACCTGCATCATGGCGCGACCCCGCCATCCCGATACTTCTCCTCGAGGACTGCTCGTACACGAAGCAGCGCAAACAGTGCCAATCGGGCAGCCCGATGATTATGAGGCGTTGTGGAAACGCGTGCAGGACGACCCGTTGAATCAGACGGAGGTGACGGAGGCGTACGAGGTCAGTGCGATTGCTCTGCCAATGGTGGGGTAACTGACTCGATAAAGCCGATTCTGCTCCGTGGGCGGAGATTAGCTGCCGCTGCGAACAAGTCGAAGCTATGAGGGTGTTTAGCGTGCTCAGAGACAGCCACCTCGACTAAACGCCGCATGGGGAGTTCGAGCATGACGGCAGGGATGAGATTGACATGGGTCGAAAGCGATGTATATTTTGGACTAGCTTTCCATTAACGGGAGAATCACCCAGCTATGAAAGAAGGGTTCGAAGGCACCCACATGCAGAAGCGGATCCAACCAGCGCGGCGCTGTAAACGCAAACCACGTCCACACCCAAAGGTACCCGAGCAGCTTCCAAGGTATCGGCCAGCGGTCCAGCCCCAATCGACGCCCCAAGGCAACAATGCTCTCCTCGACCGATATCCCGACTGCCTGCAGCACGAAGAACCGGAGTCCTCCGCCTCCCCAGTGACGCAGCGCCATGTACTCGGGGAAGTAATGCATTACCCCCGAGACGAAGAACGCGACAAACAGCTGGGTGTATGCGGACGCCACTGAGCCGCGCTGGAAACGGAGCACACGGTGGGCGAGGAACTTTCCGTGCGACGAGGAACTGTGAATCGTTGAGAGACAGTGGATGGGATCGAGAAAGAAGTAGTACCCACACGACGTTTTTTCTGATGCCAGACTCGACTCCAGAAGTTCCGGATGCTCCAGAGCAGAGTGAGGGAACCCGTTGTGGGCGGGCAGTCTTCGGGGCGTGTGGTGCCGGTGGCGACGGAGAAACTATCGAGCAGGGCGTCTGGGAACACCATTACTAGCGAGATGAATGGCACTCCGAAGCGGAGGACGTTGGTATAGCGTTCCCAGAGGGAATCGCCTGCGAGGCTTGGGCCGCCGGAATACAGAGCGGGAGTATTCTTGAGATTGTAGATGTTGATGAGCTCGCGAGAAGGAGGGCGCAGAATGCGTGAGTGAGTCGGGACAGAACGAATAACCACCGTGGGGTTGACGCTGGCGGTCGAGGTGGAATAGCGTGTCGAGGCTCATGCGTCCAGCCCAAACCACGTCCATCGGCGAGCAGTTTCATTGCCCAGCTGAATCTCCCGCCTAATTGCGCGTCCTCGATACGCTGCGGTGAGTTGACGAGGTACAGCTCGCGCTGGATCTCCGTGAGGAGTATAAAGTCGGATGCAGCAAACAGGGTAATGAAGAGCCCCGCTCCGATATAGTAGTCGAAGAAGGGGACACCGGTGCTGATGGAGAGCGCGTAGATCGCGATACAGAACAGCGGGAGGAAGTAGAGTCGGCGGTATGGCGATGGTTTCGCGACGAGTGCCGCGATGTAGATGAAGCCAAAGAGGTAGGCCAGTCGTACTATTTTCCTGAGGGCAGCTTTGTCTACAGATTGTCGTAGGGACCTGAAGTGATCCATGTTGTCGCGAAAGAGACTTGGTGGATTGGTTTTGTTTAGACGCGCAAACGTGGCGGTCGGGAACAGACCACGTCAGACCTAACTGATGTCTTGTCGCATTGGTGGCCAAGTCCACCAAGATTTATTATCGGGCAGTCAGGTGAAGCTTGGAAGCGGGCAGGACGAGCTGGTTCTGGTCCGAGTCGAAGACACAATGCGGCGGTGTCACGAGCCATCAACAGGGTTGCGGAAGACCTCCATGTCGTTGAAACCGACGCTTACGGGACACGTACTCTCGCCTTCTGCCGCGTTCTCTCTCAGCCGGCCTTCCTGCTACTTCCAGCACCTCGAAGTTAAATCGTCCTTGGCCGCGGCGCGTCTCGCTCGACTCTGACTCCAATCTTCAAATGCCGACTTCCGTGAATCCCCGTTGGTGTCGGATAGACGCCCAGCGTCGCTCTGTAGTTCAATTCAATGTTGCTGTACGCCGCCTCCACTACACCTGCTCTCGAAGCTCAAAGAAGCGTTTAGTTCGGCCATTAAAGACCCCGCGCTCGAGGAGAAGGTTCGGACGGGCAACGGTCTTCTCGAAAGAACGCCGCCGAAAGCCTCGACGAAGCCCAGCCAGAACGCATTGGCGGATTTACGGCCCTCGTGGCCGGTGGTGCAAGGAGCTGGAGCTGTAGTCGACACAGAAGATATTACGGTGTGTCTACTCTGGCTCGGCACAACGTTTCTGACTGTTTACTCTTGCTGCTGTAGCTGCCTTCCGTCCCAACGCCACGACCCTGACGACCTCACACAAACGCGTACGTCACCCCTCGCGGTCCCGGTGCAGCCTCATCGACACGTTATGTGAGGTCTTCTCGACCTAGACCTCCGAATTGCGAGTTACAAGACGGCCTAGCTCCTCCCGCGGCGGCGTATATATACTCGCACATAGCTCGTCTCCTGCATCCCATCTGCCTTTGCGCACCATCGCCCTGCTCGCTCACAACCCCCTCGTACACACGAAAAAAAAAACCATGTCGAGCTCCCCAACCACCTCTACCATTCGCTCCATCCTCTTTACCCCCGCCGCGCTGCGTGCAGCCGACGTCGACACCATCGAGCGCAGTCCCAAAATCAGCTTACCACTCTGCTCCTCAATGCTGCCACTGTGGCTGCCGCGGCACTCGCACAACAACCTGCCCGTTCTACAATCCCGCGACATGCACATGGTTTGTCTTCCTTCCTTTGCTTCGAGTCCTAGGGCTAACGCGACGTGTCTTGTAGATTTTTCGCAGATGGCGGACTTCTTATCATATGTGAGTGTACTTTTCCCTTCGATGTCTTTTTCGCCGCTGACGACTCTCCACAGACCGTCGCCCGTCCTCGTATCTAGATCCATCGCATCTAACCCCACGATTTTGTGTATCACCGCCCCTAGACACTCTCGCACGACATAGACTATACAATCTACTACACCATTCACTATCCCAACTCGACGTACCTAGCCTGTGCGACAAATAGAAAACTGAAGCCATGGGTCACCAACTTGGTTTCACATTCGCGGTACCGTACAGGCTGGACAGAGTGGAATCGATGCAAAACAAAACCGAGCACTTCTTATTTTCTTCTCCGTCGCCCGTCAGTTCGCCGCCTACTCGTCCTCGTTACACCTTCGCTCGCCGCCACCATCCCATCCCCATCCTTCAAGTCGTTCGCCACCGTATTGCTAGCAGGAGCTCATGGTGTGTGCGGAGAAGAGAATCTGTTTAACGCTTAAATTTGCTATTACGAGTCCTATAGTAATGACATTGCCTCCAATAATTATAACTTGCATGCCAAAGTCTGGGCGAAATCCTCATCCGAGTCGGCGGTGGCAGTGGCGGCGGCAGTGGCGGCGGTGGGAGCGGCGGCGGTGGGAGTTGCCAAGGAGCTGAGCAGGGCCAGCACGTCGTCCAATTTTTGTTTGTCGCGTCCTTGAATTTGGAGAACTCGCGGCGGTGATCCTCGGCAGTGGCCTTGATGTCTGCAAGCTCTGTCTGGAGACCTGCGAGTTTGTCTTCGACGTTCTTGACGCGTTCGCCGGTGGAGGAATCCGCCATCCTAAGACACCGTCAGCGAGCGCTCAAGCCTCGATTAAATGTTGCCAGACGCACACATTCCACTCTCCAGAGCTCGCCGAGCCTTCGGCCCTGCTGCAGAAATGGTCAGAACGCCGGCCAACAATCAAAGAGCGGAGAGAAACGACGCACCCGGCTCTTACATTTTGGTTGTTCGACGAGATTAACGGTCGGTGTGTGTGTTGTTGGTTGGGGGATAGTTGGAGAAAGCGTTGCGGCACCGGCGTAGCCATTATATAACAGAATGCCTGCGAGCAAAAGCGAATCGGAGCCCGCCCTTTTATACTTTGCACGCGCCGATAAATTAAAATATTTCACAAGCCTTGTAACTTTTAGGCGCAACGAGGCCTTCTCGACCACCCAGCGCAGCGGTACCACGACATGCAGGAAGAGTTTCAGGTGGACAGGAGGACAGTGGGGAGTTAGGGGACGAGGAAGTTCCAGTACATACCGGCCGGTAGTCAGGAACGGCATAAATCGCGCATGGTTAGATAGAGACCGTGTTCTACTTAGCTTGACCAATTTCCTCTGATAGACTGATACTAGTAGTGCATTTCCTCAATCAAGTAGTTCTTCAATCATGCGGTCCATGCCTTCGCCCAACGCCTCGCGCGCCCGGTCGCATTCCAGAGTTTTCAAATCAACGCAACAAAACATATCGCGATAAGGAACGAACGTGTCTAAAGCGGTTGCCAGGAGGAACTGTGCGAAGAAGGGGTAAGAATGAGCGCGCCGTTTGATTCGATTGAGAGGGGTTCAATGGCGGGAGCGGCATCTGCACGCTCATTCAAAGCCCAATTCTCACAATATCGCTGGAAAACTGCAAGAACGCGTCCGAGTCGCGCTTGAGTCGCGCGACGGGATTAGTCATGTGATCGTTCCGTTTGAGTCGCCTCTGCGAAAAGACCAGAAAGAACACCGATTCATCGCTAAGGATACGCATATTCGACAGGAATTATTCAGATGCGTTAGTAGCAAAATTAGAACGACCCGTAACATCTACACACCACTTTATACACACCAAATTCTTCGCGTCCGCCGTGAAGCAGTGGCTGTCTTCATGGAGCCCAAAGTCCTCGTGAGCCTCCTCAAGTAGAGTCTTGAGAGCAGGGTGTTTAGCAGGGTCAGTTTGAGGATGGATTTACTGGAGATTATGCTGTTCCAATTCTCCCGCGTTCGTTAGTTCGTATTGACAAAACCAGTGAGATAAACGCACATCGGTCTCGAGCATTGCCACTGGCACGGTCTTCTCTGCCTCCGGGAAATCTAGATGGTTGGTAGGGCCTTCCATGTGCTGAATTTGGAACCTGCATGATGAGCAGGAAGAACGACCGTAAATGGAAAACGTACGATGTATGCTTGACGAGGTGCTCCTGGCAACGGAAAAGACCGATCCAAAGATCGCCTCGACCTTCCTGGTACTCGTTACGTCTCTGTGGTAATCCTCATCAGGAATCTGAAATGAAGGTCGTTTCTCCGGTGAGCATTTGCCGTGGTCGAGCTTCGTGACGACGTTGGCGGAGAAAACGCATGCCCCTGGGGCATCCCGAACGAGCTGGTGTCGCGTGCGTGGCCCGTAACAGCGAAATCCGTCATTCACTGCATGTATGTGGTGGTCAGACTACTTGAGCGTCGAGGGATATGATACAGACATTGCCAAAATCCTCGGGTCTGGTTACAAGAGTGAGGACAAGGAGGGCGCAAAACGAGAATGCACTAGCACTGACCTTGGCCGATGACCAGACGTCGTAGGCGCTTCCTTAAGCCCAATGTGGTCCATCGCTTCTTTCAGCTGATCATTCTGATATACCTAGAGAGCCACAACAGTCATCCACAAGTCACTGACGCGAAGACAAGAAACAGCCTACAGCATTAAGCTCCAAGAGATTTTTCTGTACCTTAGGCGTTGGGTGAACTGTGTCAAAAAAAACCTGCATACTAGCGTCGAATTCCTCTCGGGGACCCTTCCGGCGCGCGGTATGTCGATGCCGCAGAAGGGCTTGAGTTCGGTGGTGGTGCAGCCATGGCATGAGAAATGGACTCGCAGGTGGCTGGCAGTAGTATCTCCCTTAAATACCCTACGGACGCCCGAATGGATAAATCGGCCAAGCAGAAGCGAGTCGCGAGTCTGAGTCGAAGAGCGACCAGTCAAGTAGAGTTGGCTGCTGACCAGTGGCGCCAGAACAACAAGCTAAGTATTCATACTGCGGAGGAGCGATATTGCGCTCAAACGCCCATGACGGTTGAGGATAAGAACGATTCGGCGTGACTGATGTGCCTCAACTCGGAGGTCAATATTTTGTCTAGTGTCGACTGTAGCAACGAGCATGTTTCCAAGTTTAAATTCAAGTTGAGGCGAATTGCCTGTTCGCTCTTGAGCTTAGAGCTCGAGCACTGAATGACACAACACCGCTTCTGTATCTTGCAGACCCGCAAGAAGGAAACTTTCGGAAACCCCGTCCCGCCCTTGGGAGGAGCTAGCGAGGTGAGGATTCGAATCTATTGGAAGCAGTAGTAAAAGGCAGTACAGTAAAAACAAATAAAACGCCATCCATCCATCCGTGTATCACTCTACTGGTTCTTGTATGCCTCCTGCAGAAAGTCTCAGCAAAAACACCGCGACAGAAACAGAAACTAGACGCACCTTGATCTCCTTCTCAAACTTCTTGGCAATCACCGTCCGCTGGATCTTCTGCGCCGCCGTAACAAGCCCCGTTCAGGGGTCCACTCCTCCGCGGTCAGGATCACCGCCGTCAGCGTCTCCATCTGCTTGAACCCATTCTTCTTCCCCACACTATTGCACTCCTTGAGCACGACCGCCGATACTCGCGGGTCGGCGCACAGCTCCGTCAGGCCCTGCGAATGGTCGATGTCGTTGGCGTTCCGCAACGCAGCGCGCAGGTTGTGTTCGTGCGGGTAGACCATGGCGATAGGCGCCTTGGCGTCTTGGCTCGCGTGGACGCAGATGTTGGCGACGAGGTTACATGACTTGTAGGTCGACTCGAGTTGCTCGAGGGCGATGTACTCTCCGCCAGCGAGCTTGACCAAGTTCTTGATACGGTCAATCAGAGTGAGCGTCCCGTCGCTATTCCACTGGCCAACATCTCCGGTCCGTAACACCCATCGCCGGGGAAGATGCTCGAGTCCGAATTGAGATCATCACGCTTGTAGTAGCCCGAAATGAACGCGGGGCCGCGGATGCAGACCTACGACGGTTAGGCTAGTATACCTCGACAAGAAAGGCGTGATACGGACCTCTCCACGCTCCTCCTTGCTTCCGTTACGTCCGCTCGGCAGCTGAAGTAACCAGCCTCGGGCACGTCGAGGAGCTATATAAGAACAGTCAGCAGTAGCTGGGGCTGAAAAGTACATGCATACCTTTGATCTCGATACTAGGGACAGGGAGACCGACCTGTACGTATCGTACCGGAAGCATTCGGGTGGGCTATGATCGCGCAACATACCGCAAGACTCGGTCATTCCGTATCCTGTAAACTATCAGGTAAAGAATGGGAATATGCAGGTGAACTACGCACCTTGCAAGAGCATGACCAGCGCAACACTGAGGAACTCTTGCGTCTCCCTGCTAATGGCAGCACCACCGCTCATGGCGATGTCGCAGGCGTCCGCCTGTTGCAGCCCGCACGCTGCTCATGAATGACGCTATCTGCAATCTGGGCTCAGGACCGGGCATGCCTCTCCGTTTTCGCCTCTACCGCGCCATCGGAAAACGTCTTGCTCCGAATTGACCCTCCCGCTTGCACCTTGCCAACGATCCCCTTACGAATCGTCTCCCAGACCGCCGGCACACCGACCATGATACTAGGCCGGAACGCCTTGATATCTCCATCACAATTGCGCACGCTCGCCGTCGGTGAGCGTCTTGACGCGTCCAAAGCCGGTCGACATGCCCGCAAAGAAGCATGCACAATTCGACGATGTACTCGAGGATATGGGCGAGGGGGGAGGGTACGCGAGGTAGGCGTCGTCGGATGTGAGATGGTGTCCCAGTAGCGTGTAAACCGCACCAACGGACGCAACGAGATTGGCATGCGTGATAACCCACTCCCTTGGGCGGGACCCGTCGAGCCGGACGTGTACATGATACAGCTGATCGTCGAAGACGTCGGTCGCCGACTTTCGATGGTCGACATGGGGAGGGCCTTTCCGCGCGTGCGGAGGTCGTTAATGGAGAAGACCTTGATGTCGGGGCGGGCTTCGGTGATGGAAGAGAAGCACCTTGGCGCTTGGTTCGCCATCGAAGACGATGTACTTGACGGTGGGGGTCGTTTGGGATGACCTTGATGAGGGTTGGGAGCAGCTCGGCGTTGGTGAAGAGGCCAGTGCAGTTGGGTTCGTTGAGGGAATGGGTGAGACCCGCTGGGGCCTAGCGTAGCGTAGGCGGTGGGCGATCGTGGTGGAGATGGAAGCCGCAGGCATGCGCTATGAGCTGCCAGTTGAGACTGAAGATCGTCAGCACCCGTAGTAGGGAAGAAATGAAGCAAGCAAGCAGAAATGAAGCAAGAAGGGATCTATCCTGGAATGGGTATGGCTTCGGTCACATCTCCGGGCCTCCGCATAGGCCTCGAAGCGGCGAGGCACAAGTGAAATGCGGTGCTCGCACGAGGCGTGAAGTCGCTTGCGCTTCCAGGCTGATCGTTATGCTCACGGCACAAGGCCAGCGAGAGGCCAGCAAGCATGGAATGGAAAAAATGGAGTGGGCAATGGCCAGGAAGCCGAACAAGTAGAGAATGGGGGGAAAAGACGGCGAAAAGGATGGAAAACGCACCTCGTCTCAGCATAGATATTGAAAACATCCTCCGTCGTAATACCAATGTCGACGAGGCCCCGGGCGACCTCGGATACCTGGTCAAGCAGCTGGACAAAGCTGATGTACTTGTAGTCGCTGAGCTGAAAGTACTTCCAGGTCTTCGTCTCCGTGACCTCCTTGCCGTCGACGACCTTTTTAACCTCCTTGTTCTCCTCGATAATGTTGACGATGTCTCGCACGCCTATGGCGTCGCGGGTGCCGTGTGTCTTCGCGACGTATTGGAGGACGTCGAAAGACGGTTGTCGATGCCCTCGAATGGCTGGCTGACGAGACGCTCGGCAGATATGGCCAAGCGCCGAGTGGGGCCTTCGTTGTCGGCAGCTGGCGGCGCAACCTCGACAGAGCCCTTGCCGTAGTATCCAGGCTTGTTCGTGTAGGTCTTGATGTTGCTCATTGGTGGGTGCGGATGCGGGGGTGCGGGACGATGGGGGTAAGGGAGAGAGCCCGCTTTTGGTTTGGGGATACGTCAGATCAATTGCATCCGGCGGACAGCGGCTTGGTCCGGCAATACAGTAGGATTCCGCTTTGTACTAGTCTCACTGTATAATTACACCTGACAACCAACATACATGAATCTGCGACTAAGAATGGTTGTATGGCTCCTTTTTTTTTTGCGAACCTGATGGCCCTGAATGAGTTCTACATGAATTCGTCTCTTCTCTCCCTGTCTGTGGAGCTAAATTGACCCCTCGCTCCTCTGACTTCAAGTTCAGGAGAGAATCCACGAAGAGAAGTTTTTCATTGAGCTCAAAACAAGCATCATAAAGAACCACCTGTTGGTCCTCATGCAGACCTCATGACCCGGGGTTCGCAAAACGCCGTTGACACGGTTTTGCCACGAAGTCCCATTCATCTGCTGCTCCAGATTTGTACTAGTAGCCGTAACGTGTCAACGTGGCAGACCGTAGAACAGTTCAGAACAGTTACTGTCGACAC
>JARIHP010000298.1:0-25063 GCA_029282125.1 Mycena amicta | reverse complement strand
CCGGTCAGGCTGAAGGAGCAGGATACGACGGTGTTCTTCCGAAAATGGAACGTCCCCAAGCAATTCGTTAACAAGGAGCCCCCCCCGCGATGCATATCGCCAATAATGCTATGGGTGGATCGAACGAGGATCTGAGGCAGGCCTTGTTAGAGCTCGCGCCAGCAGAGTCCGAGGGTAACACGTCAGTGGGTCTTCCTCTCGAGTATACTGTGCTGAAGATCTCTGCAGAAAACCCTTGGGCATCGCCATTGTGTTCTTCCAATAGGTCACCTTTATATCGTCGTATAATACCCCGCGATCTGCGGCGTTGTCTGGTAACTCTTGATATCCAATTGGCCACCTTGGTGTCCCTTTCAACATACGACCTCCGAACCTTTTCGGCACGATACCCTGGATCGGACCAACTCGTCTCGGGCGGAACAGGGCTATACAGAAAGAGTGACTCGGGGACAACAAGAAACTTTAACCGCACAGTGACCGCAGCCCACGACGACACGCACGCGGCAGCCGTTTTTGTGGTTCCGCAGCTCCTTGGGTGAATCCGACGCACCGATTCTCACTCTTCCCATAACTTACAGCTTGAACGCGCGTTCTTGAGACTTCACGTCGGCTGAGAAAGCGGCTGCATGCACGAAGAATTGTAGGCCTGCGAACTTGAAATCGATCTCGAAATGCCACACATACGTAGTTTTATCGCGTACCTGCTACTGTACCCAATGATTCAAAAGCCTTCCTCGCGAAGCCTTGGGGAGTTCCCGAAAGATCTGATATCTGATTATATGTTGGACTCTCAACCGCGCCGCATGCATGCGCAAGAGTCAGACGGACGTCGATATGGCGCCGCCAAGCCGTGAATTCCAAGAGTGTACAACTACCATCGTAGTGGATGTTGCGCATGGACTACGACGCCTTTTCCCCGGGCCCGTCTACCGTCGTCCTGGTGCATGAAATATTCGCGAGTACAGGCCCGACACGGTCCAAGTCCATCGCTGTGGATACGTTGTTATTGGGTTCCTCGTCATCAAGCTCTCCTTCTGCGTCGATGTCGTCCTCGTCTTCCACATTTTTTGCGTTGGACGTATGCGCTGGCGCGACTCGAGCTCTCGCAAAGCCACCATCCGTACCGAAGGACTCCTCCGACTCGAGGTCCGATGCCGATGCAACCTGATCTTCCTCCATCTCGTCCGCCTTGGAGCTTGAACTTCCCTCCTCCATATTAACATCGGGCTCAAGCGGGCAGGTCTCGGGCGCCATGCCGCCTCCGCCTCTTCCTCCTGTCTGACGTGGCACGCAGGCTCGGAGCAGATGAGCTTGGTGCAGCTCTTCGTGCCGACGGAGGTTGGTCGCCGAGCGGAGAACTGGGAAATGTTCAATTCAAAGACGCAAGCCCATTCATTTCGCGCTGCTCACCGTCGACTGACCGCGCGCGCAGCTAAATCCAAGCATCAACCCTTTCCAACGCTCATTCGTCGGTGAAATCCGCCGTATCGACGAGATGGCCCGTCGTATCCGGTTCTTCTCGACCCAGATTGACAAGGAGAAAGATGTCGTGCCCATTCGCCCCCTCTACGACTCGGCACCGTTAATCACTGTCGGTCCCCGCGGCCCCCAAACCATCGACGAGCTCGATGTCACTCTCGCCGAACACGAAGCTCGCATGATCACCATGAACGAGAGCTATCAGACTCTCAGCGAGCGGACCAAGGAGCTAGTCGAGGCTCGTCACGTTTTGCGGGAGACTGCGGTCTTTTTCGAAAAGGTCAGTGCTTTGGCTCTCGTTGAATATAATCTAACGACCCTCAGGCGCACGGCCAGCACACCGACATCCGCTCCGCTCCGACGACAGCTCGGCTCCGCTGCTCCAGCACGATGACCGCGAAAACCCGTACTCAACCGCCTCTGCCGTCCAATTCGACCTCGAATTCGTCGCCGGAACCCTTGATCGCGCTCGCGTCCCACCTTTGAGCGGGTCCTGTGGCGCGTTCTGTGCGGCAACCTCTACATGAACCACACTGACATTGTCGATCCATTCGTCGATCCCCTCACCGGCGCCGAAACGCAGGGAACGCTATGGCGCCAGCAATGTCATCTCGGCACGTGAGGTCAAAGCACGGTCACATGATTTTTCTGTACAATCAATTCTATTTTTCTTGTCTTCTTCGCCTCCTCGCGATGTCCGAATCGACTGCCACCCAGAAATGCACGTCGTGCCACGTTGCCCATCCCGCTACCGTCGATTTCTACAAGCTCACCGCCGGCCGTCTCACCGCCACCTGCAAATCCTGTCTTACCAGGCTCAGTGCGAAGTGCAAGGCAAAGAAGAAGCCACCTACCGATGAGAGCGCGCCACCAGATGAATGTACCGAGGCCGACAGCGACGCAGACGCCGAGGATGATGCCGAGGACTACGCGGGCCTGTCCATTACCAAGCTTGAGGATTTCCTCGCTGTCATTGCCTTCGACGAGAATGCGCGCTCGTTCGGCGCCTTCGTCGTCGCGTCCGCCACCAGTAAACAGGGGGAAGACTTGGCGAAGCTGATTGCCGCGGAGGTTCAAGCTTGCACAGGCTACAAGTTTACGTGAGTCGTTGCGCCCCGTCAACGGATTCTTGCTCACGGAATGCTCAGTTATCACGCCAAATACACCCAGAAGAACACAGGCAGTGTTCGCTTCATGTTCTATTGCGCCCAGAATAAGAAACGACAGAAGAAGTCTAAGAAGGTCGAGGACGTCAGCAAACACCGCGACAAACGGCAGATGGCGACCTTCGATTGCCATGGCTGGCTCCATGTAACCGTCGACGAGGATTCCAGCGATGCACTCGTGAAATTGAAGCATAAAGACGACCATGTTCCGTACTACGACAAGACGGTACCGGCCAAGGTACACGACTATATTCTGCAACATACGAATGAGCATGCAACTCAGGTGTGGGTATTTAATTTTGAATGTACGGAGTAGGAACTCACCTTCGATAGATCTGGACGTGGGTTCGCAATCTTCCCGAGTACCAGAATCTGCAAAACATCCCATTCTCTCAACGTACCGTCTATAATCTCTGGGCTAAGCTCGACTGTCAGCGATGGAAGCGGGATCCGGATGAGTTGACGTCAGCCCGTAAACTCATAGAGGCGTCGCGCAAACGCAGACCCGGGGACACCACAGCAGCACCTCTCTTTCGGGTCGAAGACATTCCATTGCCCCAGGCGTCTGGCTTTCGGGCTATTGTGTTTGCGCTACCGGAGTTGTTGCGCAAATGGGGAGGACTAGTTCGTGAGCTCGCGTTGGACTCTTGCTGGGAGACGAACAAGACGCAGTTCGAGCTTTTCGGAATGCTCGGTGAAGTGTCCGGTTCGGGCTGTCCACTCGGTTATCTCCTCGTCAAATCAGACCCGAATGACAGCGAGAAAACACGGGAAACAGAAATACCATCGAAGGCAGTCCTGGACTATTTTCGTCGTACATGGAACGTTCGCCCTATCGTGACCCTCAGCGATAAAAAACTGGTCGGAGATCAACGCTGCTTGAAGGTTGTATCCCGAAGCGAAGCATCAGCTCTGCTTCTGGCATGGGCTTCGAGCTGTGAAACGGGACGTGCTCGCGGTCCTTAAACGTAAGCCGGCGCCGTACGATTGGAAGAAGCCTGCCGCGAGTTTGACTTCATCTCTCCGCATTTCTCCCCGTTCATCAGGGCGGAAGCCCTCAGCACCAGCTCGCGAAACACAGCCCGCAGTCCCCTATTTACTGGTTTCGCTTTGGTGGGAAGCTCGTTGAGCCGCCGCCGTCGGGAGGTCACCGGGCCAACCATTCGCATCAACAATGTCCTTGCGAACCGTCGACGTCCAGCCCGAAACTGAGCACGTACCAGCGGCGGCCATCGACAGATACAGATGGCGAGGATGAAGACGACACCTGCTAAGATATGAAGAAATCATCCGAACCGAGGAACCTGAACGTACCGATGGGCCCGACTACCTCTTCGAACCGGAGGAGAAATCGACACGCGACGCCGACTATATCTTCTGTCCCAAAGCGGATCGCGCTATGGTCTTGGCGATCTTCTCAAGCATTGTGTCCGCCATCCCTTCTTCCTCGAAAACGGCAACCATGTATCCGCAGAGCTGATCCGCCACGAAGCAGTTACGGAAATGTACTGGTTCTGCGTGAGGCGCGACCTGACAGAAGTCTGGGCGTATATGTGGACGGCCTGGTATGCTCCCGGACGCTGGTGTCTATGGGCCCGTTCTTCTCAGCCCAAAATCCTATCGAGGCTAAGGACGACGATGACTGTGGAGAACCACTGGAAACAAATAAAGCACGCATACCTTCACCATCTGGTTCACCCCTCGACTCGACCAGCTTGTCCATATCTTGATCTACGAGGTCGCCTCGCAGTTTGTGACCCGTCTGCAGCAGATCGATATGCTGCATCATCCCGGCAGAGCGCGAGCTCCGACACCGTGGCAGAAGGCCTTCAAGAAGAGCTGGGAGCAGATGAGTGTCCGCCCAGTCGGTAAAAAGGATTACAAACCGCACATATTGTCGTGGACTTGCCGGTGTGGACAGCAGAAATGGTTGCCGTACCACATCTGCAAGCATCTCGTTCAAGCAGCAGCCCCTCCCTCTCGAGATTTCTGGGTACACATTCGGCAGCGGCGAACCATGCCTCTATATCGGCACCCCAGAGCTTCGTTTGAAAGGCCAGCCCATAGGCGAGTATGAGGAAGATCTTGGCGGAGTTTACAGACGGGGATGATGATGCGTGGAATGGAGACAAATCGATGCTGAGCGGCGGGCGCTGGCAAGAGTTTGGGTCGCGTTCCGAGGCTCTCTTGGGCAAGAGATCGCGAGAGCCAGATAACAGCGGAGACGGAGAGGAACGTCCCGAGACCGTGCCGCGGATTGAAGGAGCGCGAGATGTACCAGGAGCGACAGCACTGCTAAACATTGGCGACCAGGAGAACGAGGTAAGTCAAAATCTAGCATCGGGACGCATTCTCACGTCGCTGCAGGAAGACGACAATTGTGCTTGGCTTCTTGAGAGAGCCAAGAAGCTAAGGCTGGCAGCGGAGATAATGGAAGCCCAGGCGGGACACGGAACGGCGCTGTGGATGAAGAGTATTGCGACGCGCGACGTCGGAGCCGATGTCAGTAACCTTGTCGATGACGTCGAGAGATACAAGAGTGCGGGTCGCGCGCGCGACAGTACGTGGGCAGTGGCAGGAGATCGCGTGGGGCAGCGGCAGAGGAATAACACCATGGGATATGTATTTGAAGACGAGTAAATTCACTTGACGAGAGCAGACGAGAGCTACGCGTTACACGTCACCGACTCCATCTTTGGAAAAATAGCCTCAATTAAATTTATGCACTAAATGTACCCAAAAAAGGCTGACAACACGTCCAGATCATCCAGAGTCACGTCCGTCACCAGTGGCATCAAATGTGACCAGATGACATTGCTGGGTGAATTGCGCTTTCTCCGAAACGCGCAAGAACGTCTTCAGTATCTTCGCCCATGATGACGCACTGCTCGCAAAGATTCGAATCGATGGGTGCTACGCTCTACCCCATCGACGCAAATGCAGACCAGCGCGCCGAGTCTCTGCGTGAAGTCACTGTACGTCTGGAGGACCTGCAAACAGTGCTGTACAACACCGGGATGAACCACCGCTCGGAGCTCGTCAAGATTGGTGAAAGCCTGCGCAGCTGGCAGAACGTCGTCCGCAAGGAGAAGTTGATATACGAGGCGCTAAACCTCTTCAACTACGACGTGCGGAGGGAGACGCTCATCGCCGAGGGCTGGGTGCCTACGAGAGACATCCCAGAGATCCAGCTTACCCTTCGGCGGGCTACCGAGCATTCGGGGACGAGCATGACCCCCACCTTGCACGAATTACACACGAGCAAGACCCCGCCGACGTACAACCGCACCAACAGATTCACAGAGGGCTTCCAGTTGATCATGGACAGCTATGGAATCGCCTCTTACCAAGAGGTCAACCCTGGTCTTTTCGCGATCATCACCTTCCCGTTTTTGTTTGCCGTCATGTTTGGTGACATTGGACACGGTTTCATCATCTTCTGTGCTGCGCTGTACATGATCATGGTCGAGAAGAAGTGGGCCAAGCAGGAACTTGACGAGGTATGTTCTTTTCTTGTTTAGTGCTCTGTTTGCTCATTCTCTCGCAGATTGTCGGGCAGTTCTTCACGTAAGGTTCTCCTCTTTAATAGCTCCGTTTCTGACCAAGGAATAGCGGTCGCTACATCATCCTCCTCATGGGCCTCTTCTCCATGTACACCGGTCTCATATACAACGATATCTTTTCCAAATCACTTCACCTTTGGCACTCGGGATGGGACTTTCCGGAACCTGGCAACCTCACCCGTATACCCGCAGTTGCGAACGGACACACCTACCCCTTTGGTCTCGACTCCGGCTGGCATGGTGCCGAGAACATGCTCGTCTTCACCAACTCGTACAAGATGAAGATGTCCGTGGTTTTGGGCGTTATCCACGTACGTCCACATTTCTTTTTCAATATTTCTTATCCAACCTCTCGGTAGATGACCTTCGCCCTCTGCCTCCAAGTCCCCAACCACATTCGATTCAAGCGCCCCATCGACATCTACTTCAACTTCATCCCCCAGATGATTTTCCTCCAATCTGTCTTTGGGTACCTGGTCGTTTGTATCCGCTACAAATGGAGCATTGACTGGGAGGTGGCGGGGAAGACAGGCTCCCAGCCGCCGGCACTGCTCAACATGCTCATCTCGATGTTCCTTACCCCTGGTACCATTGATCCGCCCGAAGCAGCTCTATCGCGGACAGGGCGTTGTACAGACGATTCTGTTGCTGATGGCGGCGGTGTGTGTGCCGATCATGCTCGTCGGCAAGCCGTACTTTGTCTGGCGCGAGATGAAGGCACACGAGGTGCGGGGTATATCGGACTCAACCACGGCGAAGGGCGACACAGCGAGGATAACGGACTGCTTGCTGACAAAGAGGGCATGGGAACGGCGGAGCAGTCGTCGAGGACGGCAGCGGCGACGAGGAACACGAGGAACACGACTTTAGCGACGTCGTCATCCACCAAGTCATCCACACCATCGAGTTCTGCCTCGGATGCATCTCCCACACGGCGTCGTACCTCCGTCTCTGGGCGCTGTCCCTCGCTCATGCGCAGCTGTCCGAGGTGCTCTGGACCATGATCCTCGAGGACTACCTCCACCCGACCGGCATCGGTGGCTGGATTGCGTTGGCAATTGGGGGGTTCATGTGGTTTAATCTGACGGTGGGGATTCTGTGTGTGATGGAGGGCCTGTCGGCGTTCTTGCATGCCCTGCGTTTGCATTGGGTCGAGGCGAACAGCAAGCACTTTGAGGGTGGAGGATATGTGTTTACTCCGTTGACCTTTGCAGAGTAGTATATAGCTCGTTTTAATACAGTTCCCTGCAATTGTCTAACTGAGTGGGTCGGTCACTCAAATCACGCTTCACAAGTGGTTGGAGGACGAGTCTGACCAAATCCGGATTGGGTCAGATGGATTTTGGAAATTTTTGTCTGGGATGCCCGATTTTTCCCCCTTTGATTTAAGACAATTTTTGTGCACATGAAAAAATCTGGGTGTCACCCATCGCTGAAAACTTGGTTGAAATGGTACAGTAAATACAGGCTGCATGAAGTATACTCGGTATGGAATCTAGACAAGAAAAACTACACTATGGACTTGTTGGGGTTTAGCCATCACTATGGATATTAGACCGTTGTTTGTCCTCATATAAATAGAATAAGACAAACTCACGGTAAATCATGGTGAGATATGTCTCATTGGGCTATGACTTTGATTGCCCTTTGCTTCAGCACCTGCTCCTTCAGCTTGAGTGCATCGGTGTACCGTCCCAAGGAGTGGTAGGTTACAGCAAGGTTGGCCATTGCTTGAACAGTGTCAGGATGTTCAGCGCTGAGTAGCTTGGTCCGTTTCTCCAGCACCTGCTCCTCAAGCTCCAGTGCATCGGGGTACCGTCCCAAGGAGTAGTATGTTGCAGCAAGATAGGCCATTGCTTTAACGGTGTCAGGATGTTCAGCAGTGAGTAGCTTGGTCCGTTTCTCCAGCACCTGCTCCTCAAGCCTCAGTGCATCAGTGTACCGTCCCAAGGAGTCGTAGGTTACAGCAAGGTTAGCCATTGCATGAACGGTGTCAGTATGCTCAGCACTGAGTAGCTTGGTCCGTTTCTCCAGCACCTGCTCCTTCAGCTTCCGTGCATCATCGTACCATTCCAAGGAGTGGTATGTTGCCGCAAGGTTGGCCATTGCTCGAATGGTGTCAGGATGTTCAACGCTGAGTAGCCTGGTCTGTTTCTTCAGCACCTGCTTCTTCAGCGTCAGTGCATCATTGTACTGTTCCAAAGAGTGGTATGTTGCCGCAAGGTTGGCCATTGTTCGAACGGTGTCAGGATGTTCAGCGCCAAGTAGCTTGGTCTGTTTCTCTAGCACCTGCTCCTCCAGCTTCAGTGCGTCGGTGTACCGTCCCAGGGATTGGTACATTACAGCAAGGTTGGCCATTGCTCGAATGGTGTGAGGATGTTCAGCACCGAGTAGCTTGTCTGTTTCTCTAGCACCTGCTCCACAAGCCTCAGCGCATCAGTGTACCATCCCAGGGTGCGGTATGTTGTTGCAAGGTTGGCCATTACTTGAATGGTGGCAGGATGTTCAGCGCCGAGTAGCTTGGTCTGTTGCTGCAGCACCTGCTCCTTCAGCTTCCGTGCATCGGTGTACCGTCCCAGGGAGTGGTACGTTGCAGCAAGGTTGGCTGTTGCTTGAATGGTATCAGGATGTTCAGCATGAGTAGCTGGTTCGTTTCTCCAGCACCTGCTTCTCAAGCACTTCCGCATCAGCATACCGTCCCAAGGAGTTGTATGTTACGGCAAGGTTGGCCATTACTCGAACAGTGTGAGGATGTTCAGCACCATATAGCTTGGTCTGTTTCTCCAGCACCTGCTCCTCAAGCTTCAGTGCATCGGTATTATACCGTCCCAAGAGCAGTAGGTTCTGGCAAGGTTGGCCATTGCATGAACGGTGTCAGGATGTTCAGTGGTGAGTAGCTTGATCCGTTTCTCCAGCACCTGCTCCTCAAGCCTCTCCGCATTGGTGTACCGTCCCAAGGAGTTGTATGTTACAGCAAGGTTGGCCCATTGCTTGAATGGTGTCAGGATGTTCAGCGCTGAGTAGCTTGGTCCGTTTCTCCAGCACCTGCTCCTCAAGCCTCTCCGCATCAGTGTACTGTCCCAAGGAGTGGTATGTTACACTAAGGTTGGCCATTGCTCTGACGGTGTTAGAATGTTCAGCACCGAGTAGCTTGGTCTGTTTCTCCAGTACCTGCTCCTCAAGCTTCAGTGCATTGGTTGTACCGTCCCAAGGAGTAGTAGGTTCTGGCAAGGTTGCCCATTGCTTGTATGGTGTCACGATGTTCATCACCAAGCACAGTCCCTTCTTCTTACCAGTACCTGAGCTTGGAGATTCTCTGCCTTCTTAAACATGCCTCCTGTCCAAAAGACAGATGCAATTTCGGCCTCAAATCCTGTGCTTATAAGCTCTACATCCTTTGATAACTGAACAAGATGCAACAGCAATTGTAGTTCTTGCACAACCCCCTTGCTACAAGCAGCAGCCATTCCCAAAAGATTGATCATTAACCTCCTTTGGCCAACTAGATCTTTCATTGTTGTTCTGGACCACTGGTGTACAAGTGGATGAATGGAATATGCATTGTTCTGCCATGTCATCAGAGAGTAACCGCAGATTTCTGATGTCATCTTTTGAAAGACACTCTTGTCCCATACTGTGTCCCTCTTTTGAACATGTACAGAAAATCCCAAATAAGGTTCTGTGAACTGCTGTCTGACTTCTGAAATCTTGACAGAAACTTTACACTGGGCTCCAGTGCATTTTGAGTTGGTGCCAAAGCGCTGCCCTCGACCTTTGTATTTGGATGCCCTCTCGAAGATTTCCTCTGTAATTCCCTCATAGTGGATGAAGGAGCACAGCTGCAGAAATTGAACAGCTAGAGGCTCGGCTTGTGCAAGTTGTGAAAAGCTCATTCTCCATGTAGTATACACGCTCTCCTTATAGTCATCCATAGATTGGATAGCTTTTTCACTGAGTAATTCAGCTGTCTTGTCTCGATAAAGCTGTATATATTCCAGCATATTGTCCTTCAATTGAGGAGACTTGGAAATGAATGCCCCAGCTTGTACTATGGCAAGTGGAAAACAGTAGAGTTCCTGAAAAGATAATTAACCTTATAAGAGACAGGCAGATTGTGATAAAATACCTTGGCTATTGCAGCTGCATGTTTCTTGTTATCAGATGTCTGTACCACACCAGCTCTATTGAGCAGTAGCATGGCAGCATCATCATCAGACAAATCTGAGATTTGAATAGCCCTTTTGTGAGACCCAGTATGAACCCAGAGGTCAGGGTTCCGAGAGGTGATCAAAATGTTTCCATGACCACATTTAGGAAGATGTGGGTCTTAGATCCATTTCTCGTGTATCAGCATTATCAAGGAGAATTAGCCATTCCTCATGACTCCCTTGAAGCCAGGTCTGTGCAGCTTCTGCTGTATCCCCCAGATTTTTGTCTATAGCAATCTGCTTATAACCCTGCTTCAATAGTTTCTTTACTATTTGCATGGATTTTGAATTGGTTGGTAAACCTATAAACGGGATAAGAAACACTCTAATAATTTGCAACTTTATAAACCTAGATCCAGAGTCTGCAATAAATTTGAGCGCAGTTTGTGTTTTCCCAGCCCCACCAAGACCATGAAGTAGCACAACTTTTTGTTCTGTCTGGTCGGTTGGCTGGAATAGGCTATGGAGCTGTTGTAGAATATCTTCACGGCCTTGGAAGAACTTGGACGGGAGAGGACAATTTCTGATGAATTGGACCTTATCTGTGCAGCATGTCAGAGTGTTAAGCAGCTGAAAATTTTAGATAATCACTTTGAACAGCTGGTATCTTGCGAGGCAAAGTTTGACCCTCCACAGTGACGAGAAGTTGCTGATTGAGCATATAGTCAATCCCACTGCCATTCAAGACGCCATTCAAGACAGCTTGTTGAAATGCATGGACAAGTGCTGCATTCCCAGACTGCGCATCAAGGTAGCTAAACAGTATCTGAGTCTTCTTCAGGCGATTGTCGGCATAGATCAACTCCGAGTTGATAGCATCTGGGAGGTTTAGACGACGAGAGATGTCTTGGATTACATCCTCAATGTTTGCAGCTAATGCACCTTCAGCCTTGGATCTGCCAGTGGTGTCTACAAATGTTTCCGCAAACCAGCTAAGACATCCATGAATTTGAGGACAGTCACCTGGTCTGGTCGAGACGACACACCTCATTACAGCAATCAGTCACCTACAAGATGTAGTCAGCCTGCTTGTTACAGCTTCTACAAGAAGGAAAACTACGCACAGTGCTAGTGAGCACAATCGCGGGTGAGAGATGAGAGCAGAGAGTGAGAGCGGGTGAAAGGTGTGAAGGATACGTGGCATCACGGCACAGCATCCAGAAAGCGCTAGCCCGAACGGTGAGTTTCATATATCCATGTCTGGTCATCTTCGAGGCACGTCCGTGAACATCGGCACTGGTAGTAATAATTAAAAATTGGGTGCCCTTTCTCAACAAATTCAGAAAAGCTGAAGGAGAGAAGGAATCGAATCACACGACGCAGCTTCATCAAGGGGGGGTCACGATGTGACGATCACACCCTGACCTGGTCGGTCGGTCCAAGCCAGGGACCCAATAAAAAATTTGTGGGAACCATGCTTTTTTTGGCTGGAAGCGTGCGGAACTGGATCTTAGATGCTGAAATAGTGCAAAAAAAGGTGTTTTCCCATACAAATTGACGGCCCCATGGCCGCCATCACCGGTCTCGACACCCGATTGGCTGATGACTGTCAGCCGGCGGCCACACCCGACGTCCGTCCGGCAATGAAGAGTCTGATTGGAGTCTCAAAACATCTCTTGAAAGAGGGTAAATGGGCACATTGTGTGTGCTAAGACTTGAATCATACTCACCTGCACCGACCTGAGGCCTGAAATCTGGTGTAGCACAGCAAATTTCCTTTTTAGGATGTCACGTGTGATCACGTGGTCGGTCGGTCCAGCCCAGAAGCCGAATCCATGAAAAACAGGTCCTGTTCCATGATTTAAATCTTGAACCCCCCTTGAGCTTCATTATCCTCGAGGGCCCGGGAGCAATAACCTGGTCCGAAGCAGACGAACAACACGCGAAATTCCGAATCCCTGTCATGGAATACGCAGACGGGCGTCTACCTCGACGAATCTGCCGATGCGGAGAACTTGAAGGCTGTCAGGGTGGTTGTGGACTGCAAGGTTTGCATTCATATCCTGTTTGAATACATGTCCCAAGCTAGATGAAGCAACGCAGACGAACTCGGACTACTCCTCCGCATGGAATTCGTCCACCAATCTCTCGTCTGCCCGGCTGTTAACGTCCACCTACTCTGCAACGGCCCCACCCTCTCCACAATAGTACCGTGACATTCCATTTCACCCGTTCCTCCCAATCTCCCTCGCGGCTCCTGCCAGCCGAGCCCAGCCCTGGGCGACGCATATACCACTACCCGTTCTCGCCGTCCCCTCGCTCACACGCCATCCGACACATCGACTCCCCTCATCGCATCACACCGACAGCATCGTCACCGGTCGCAGGCCGCAGTCAGCGCCTTCGTCCGCGGCGTCGACAGCGCGCGGACATTCGTCAATGCAAGCACACGTTTTGCGGGTTCGGCACAGAGGTCGGGATCAGCATCCATTCGCGCCGGCCTGCCAGTGTGGGCTGGTCATCTACAAGTACATGCTTTGCAGCACGGACGACAAGGGACATATCGTTGGCGACTTGGGGACGGGGAAGAAGCATGTGCAGCTTGTCAATGCGCAATTCCCATTCTACGGTCCAAAAGTACGATCCGGGACTGTACAGTCTTGTAAGTTACTTGGGCAAATCTATCTGACCGACACAACCGATTGCTGCACCGGGACTAAAGACGCGAGCCACCACGTCCGATCCTTCCTCGAAGCAGCGGCCCATTCGGCGGGACTCCCGTACTAACGGCTAACGCCCAACTTTGCCGTCCTTCAAGCTTCAAGCTTCAAGTTCGCCTTACAACAAAGATAAACCAACTCTCAGGGACGACGTCGACAAAATTGCAGCTAGACCAAAGCACTTTGATTGTGGAGTTGGTACGCGGAAAAGTGCGAAATACGAGGTTTCCGATGAGTTCAAACTATGTCGTTTGTTTAGCTTTACTCGACCGTTGCGCCTAATGGTCGAGTCGAGCAAAAGAGCACCCAGACACCGCGATTCAATGCAAGTCTGGTCAGTAGCATTCAGACACAATTCCGGGCAGTATAAGAGAGCACGATTAAACACATGCAAGAAAAGATGACGGTAAAAAATTGTTCAAGGAATAGGAGCCCTCGCAGCGTCTTTTTCCTTCATAAGGACGCGCTCCACGTTGGCCCCGAGAGCCGCACGATCTTCTGGGGTTATGAACGGTATCTTGGAAGAGTATCCGACCTCTGAGGAAGAGTCAGAACGAGTAGCGGATTGCAAATTTGACGAACTGAGGCTCGGATACTGCAGCGGGATCGTATCGCTCCGGATTGGAAGTTTGGCGAGGTCCAGAGGGAATGAGGGACCGATCCAGGAGTTTCGAACTTCGTGGTCGCTGAGAAATGATGAGTTTTCTCTGCAGCAGAGCGATTCATATGACAACTGCTTACGCTCGCTGTTGAAGGAGTTTAGAGGATGTTCAATGAATAGGAATAAAAATGGCGAACCTGTTCGCGAGTGAGTGGGTGAACCAGGATACTAACCAGGAGACTGAGCAAGGGGGAGGAATACCAAGCAGTAAATCTACCTCAGAGGGCCGCGATTCAGGCAAAGATAAGAGTACACCGAGGCAAAAGTCTCCGACGGCACCCAAATCTCGTACGATCCTAGAAATTCTATGGCTTTCTGGTCATCTACGAGTGAACGGCAGCCTACCAACGGGATGTGGGCCTATGGGCTCCGTATTAACACGAAAGAGCGGGACGGCAATAAACGCCCCGTCGCGCCGCAACCGGAGGACCGCATCTCGGAGCTCCAGCGCGTAGTGGTGTTCCTCAGAGTTTCCTTGGTGGAAATAGATGTCTATGGTTGAATAATGTGAGATTGCGATGGTTGTTGAGAGTTGAACGGGGTTTTCGTACGAAAGTGCCACTCTCTGGAAGAATAGGTCAGAAGAAGGAGAATCGAGGGTAAGATGGTGATGTGTACTTGATCTCAGAGTCCAGGACGGCTTTGAGGTCGGTAGTCGGCTTTGGCTGCGCCATGGTCGGAAGATCGGAGAGAGTGATGTGTCAGGTGCGCGATGCCGCCATCCTTGACATTGATTCACCATTTATACTTGCGTCTCTTGCGCTGCAGCCGGCTCAAGTAAAGGACTCCTCTAGCCGGTTCAACGCAGACGTCGGCGGGTATATGCTTGCACACATGCATGCTAGAGCCGCCAATTACCTCGACACTTCAAGTTGCCTATAAAAGTTCAACTATGGTTGGCTTTGTTAACGTTCTCGTTCCTGTCTTTTTGGAGCCGGAGTACTTCCCATTCAAGAGTTTTACCAGCTAAAGCGCGTACTCTCTTCTGAACGAAAGACTCGGAGTCTACGTATACTTTGCCCTCACAAACGCCACTTCTCTGGTGCTCCGAACATGCACGGCTAACTGCCTGCATGTCTTCGTAGACAATGCGCACTAACGCAGCCTCTAGACCTCCGGTCTTAACACCCCACTACCTACCTCTTGCGTTCGTTTTACTCTCAACGAGAATAAACCTACCAGCGCCAGACCGAGGCTTGGTAAAAAAAGAGTCTGGGATTCTTGTGGGTATCCGAGTCATAGAAGAGCCATTTTATCCAAAAGAGTCCAACATGAATCATTGCACCAAGAGACCCACAATTACAGGAAAGAAAAACTAGCACGCAACAAGACAATATCCACTACTATTCGAGACCGTCGAAAGACTGCCATCAGGTTCGCTCTGCCCTCCGAAGTTGGTCGCATCTGCGGCGGTGTGGCAGCCAGCATAATAAGCGCAGGTCAGCATTGTGGTGTCCTAGAAAGGTTAAAGTTTGATCAATATGAGGGATCGGAGGAAGAGCGAGAGTGTATGTACCTTGGCGTTGTTGTCGTAGTACGCTGGAAGTAGCAAATGAAAAGTTAGAATCGTAGACGAATAATAGTAGATGGGCGTACGGTTGGCGAACCCGCATCCGTCAGGACGGCAGGCGCAGAAATCTATGCATTCTATCGAAAGATGAGTGTGGATTTTATATAAGATGAAAGAGAAACGGACCTTGAACGGTGTCGGTGAGGATATAGCTGAGGTAGTCGTCGCCGTGGATCGAGGCATTGAGGTTCGTGAAGGCGGTGGTGAAGCACGGGGCTGCGGTCGGGGTGCATTTGGCGGAATATGTGGTCGTGGGGGAGGTTGAGGTGACGGTGGCCGAGGTGACGGGGACCGAGGTGGGTGGGACCGTGACGGTCGAACTCACAGGCGGGGGCGGGGGCGGGCCGGCATTTCCACCTCCACACAGCACCGTCGCCTTTTGGAGCGCCACAGCGGTCTGCGCGTATATGCATCCATTGTCGATCGCATTCGTCTCAATCGCGACGTTCGTTTTGGCAAGAATGTTGCCTTGGAAGGTTGCGCCCGCACCGACCGTAACCGTTCCGGCAACAACCCAGATGATGTTCTTCGAGACAGCGCCGCCGATCAGGGTTATTCGGACGTTGGCGGCTTGCACGAGTGTTCCTGAGATTTGGAAGATCCAGGCTGAGGGGGAGGAGGAGACGACGTCAACGAGGCTGATCATGATGAGGATGAGTCGGGAAACACTGGCAGGAACGTACTGTCGGCGGGGCCACCGGAGATGGTGATGCCTGTGGAGATGGACACGCCAGTGGTCCACTTGTACAGGCCTGGTACGAGAACAGAGCCCCCGATGAGACCTACGACAGGAAATGAGACAAGACGGCATAAAGTATCAAGTCGTTCTCACCGGCTTTCAATCCCACAAAGTTCGGCATCGGCCTGTCTGAAGAGAGGGTAAATAGTATGTTGCGCCGACAGACGAAGAGACGTACTCATGGCGTCGGTGAATGCAGTGAGCATGTCCGCCACCGCGACGGTCAAAAGGCCAGGGGTGGGCAATGCATCGGTCGCACCCATGAGACGACCCGAAACTTGAGTCGAGCTCCAAAACTGCTTGCTAACGTCTTGGACGAGGCTGAACCCAGTCAAAGAGGTCTCCGTCGCCGGACTGACTCCAACATTGCCGTCTGGTGGAAGAAGAATATCAGAATAAATACAAGCGCTTGGGTTAGACGAAAATACTGACGGACGGCGGAATTTGGGACGGTGGATACGCCGGATTCAGCAAGAATCGCGAAATTCCCGGCGGTGCCAAGAAGTACTGGTGCGGGACCTGCAGCGAACACGCAATGGATAGTGGCCTAGGCGCGATTAGGAACTTGGCGAACGGCAGAGATGAACGTGTGCCTACCAGTAATACGAGGCCTGCGACGTTGAGAGAGATGCGAGCCATATTCTGTGAGTATTAGAGGGAAGGGCAGGATTGCAGATTCAAGGGCAACGTCGAGAGCTCTTAAATATGTTTTTGACATGCTCGGAGAAAACCTTGAAACACCAGTCAGTACAGAGCGCATAAGACCATGCAGCTCACCGAAAGCCCTAATTCGGTGTGACTGACAGTGGCCATCGGACAGGTGAGGTAAAGTTCATTTTGTTCGGAGGACAACGAGGGCGTAGGCGAAGGGTGGCATGAGCTCATTGTCTACGACCGGATGGAACGTGCGAAGACAAGTAGCTGTAGAGCGCCAATCGTACAGCGACTCGTAGGCGTTGAGGAGGGTGACAGGGAGGTACGACGCAGATTGAGAGCGGTGTACAGCGTAGAAGACAAGAACTGAAGGTGACAGGATGGATGTTGGGCCCAAGTTTGGCCTGCGGGGCGTCATGCCGAAGCAGGTCCCAGGAACGCTCTATGACGCTGAAGCAACCTATATACAACCTGTGGGCTAGGTGCTCGTTTGTCGTGATGGAGAAGAGCCTCGGCCGTGTTTGGTCGTGTTTGCGCATATTGCATCTTCCCATCAACGCCTTCGCCGTCAACTCTCCGGTGAACCACTATCGTGGGTGCAATTACAATGCTCTCGAATCTGCCCCCAGATATAATTCTCGAGTCGGTGACATATCTTGCTCTCCCAGACGTCCTTTCTCTGCTCATGGTTTGAACACACCACTAGAGGAAACCCGTGCTACGCTACGGGATATGAATCTTGAAGTGAAGAGCGGAACATGAAAATGATTGTGAGAGAGGTTGCCTTTGAGTGGGCATTTTTTACATCCGAGTCTTGTGTATGTACTTGTGTAAATACTTGAATGTAGATTCTCTAGTAGCAGGGATAAATCTAGGACTTCCCGTTAAAAGGAGACGGGGAAGAAGAAGGTCCAGCGGGAGAGGACGATCCGGAGATATCGCTGCGGTCGGGACGCTTTCCAGCTCGGACATCTGACTCGGCTCCGAGGGCGTCGATGCGACGTTTGAAGCGGTTGCGCATGATGGGGGTCGCACTGCCAGCTGGATATAACATGGGTCAGTTCAGCTGGGAGTAGCAGACAGCGTACCATTGTCGGCCTGAGTTGCAGGCGACCCCGTGCTACCAGCCGGAGGGACAAAGCTGCCAAGAAAGACGATGTCGTCGACGTCGATACAGAACGTCTTAAGCTTGGTGACAGTGTCGTCGATGGCCAGGTCGCTGCGAATGTCAGTGAGAACACCTTCAACCATCACAAATTTCCTGGGGTAAGGCATGGGCTTGTTCCTCTTGTCATAGCGTCCCGAGTCCTGAATAACCATCTCCGCGGAGAAGGTGGACCTACACAAGCAGTAAGTAAACGAAGGATGAAAGGACTTGACGCACTTGGGGAGGCTGGTGCCGTTACTGGCCCTGAGCGCTTCCTTGTGCGCCATGGTGTACTGTTCGCCTTCGACAGTGAACTTTCCTTCATCGCGGATGATGTTGGTGGCAGGGCCACAGACAATGAAGCGAGGTGGCTGGTCGAAGTCGAATGGGACTGCCTCAGGGCTGCCGAGTATCTCCATCTACAGAGGGCCAATGAGTGAGATGAAGGGGAGAGCTGTGGCGTAGAGACTCACGGATTTAACATCTCCAACAAAGCTGAACTTGGAAAGATCTCCGAAAACCTTGACATTGGGGCCGATCTGTGCAATCTACAGCGCCAATGAGTGAATGAGAGTCAGCAAGGAAGAGGGAGACGGACCGTGCAATGCACAGTGGCGACAAACATATCGGGGAGGGTAATGTCGTTGGCGTTGTACCAGAGCATCTGGCCCTGGAAGGGCTCGTCTTTGTTTGCGAGCATGAAGGCGATGTTGAGGACGATGGTTTTAGGGCTATTGGGTACCCTGCCGGCGTTCTCGATGAGCACGTTGGAGCCGATGAGGCGGCAGGTGGAGGAGGAGTTGGTCGCCATTTCGAGTGGGATGGAATGGGAGGTATTGGGGGTGCTCTTGACCTCTGCTTTTATACCCTCTAGCTCGCGTCCATCTGCTCCATGTGGTTCGTTGCGAGCCGGCTCAACGTTGTCCGAAACAGTTTTGGGGGGTGATGATGAGAGTTGAGAGCAAGGAGCGATTAACGCCTGTCACCAAATGCGCGCAGTGACTCTGGCGGAGGCTGCTCGTCGTGATGAATGACTCGGAGACACACAACGTTGAAAGTGGTTCCCTCAATGTGAATGGACTGGAAAACCCAGCTCGGAGCTACAAATCGGAAAAATGTTTCAGTTGCGACGGCCACATGCGCCAATCCTGTGCCAATCCTGATGGCGCTGGTCCAAAGAGGTTCATGTGAATAAAACCATGCTGTTTCCGTGGTCCGAGTGGTCCCAGAACGCCAAAAAACTCCGAATGGTCATTTTTGCTTGGTTCATTGGGCCGCTGCGGCCCAAGGATGGTCATTGCCAGGTCGTAATGGAGCCCAGCGTTATAACAGCATGGTAATTGACGTGTCCACGATAATTGACGCGTCGAGGACGCGTCGCGTCGCATTTTTGTCACACATCACCCATTTGAGACATCTCGAAAAATGTGCTATTGAGCGCAAAGTTAGTCTATAAGTACTTCTGGATACACAATATTAACTGTCTGCCCGGAAACATCATTGTCAGGTAGCAAGACCTTGATTCGCTGGCTCGATGTTGCTCTCGAAAACCCGACGTACAGCTGCCCATGCGTAAAGACGGGTACACGAAGGTCCAGTCCCACATATTTGACTGACTGACCCTGAGCCTTGTTGATGGTTAAACCAAAAGCGAGGCGTAAAGGGAATTGTCGACGACAGAACTTGAAGGAGAAATCGGTGGTGTTGGTGGGTTGCAGGGAAATACGGGGAATCAGAGAGACTTCGCCGTCATGATCACCGCCAACCAACTGGCATTCCAAGACTCTCTCCGACATCCGGCGAAGAATCATCCGAGTCCCATTGCAGAGACCGTGAGCTGGTGCCAGGTTCCGGAGGAGAATGAGAGGGCAGCCGATTTTCATCGACAGCTCACCGGGTGGAAGACTCCCCGAGTTAAGAGATCGAAGGAATTCGATGGGGACTGGAACATCGTTATTATCGCGGGGACCGGTAGCACCACTCTCCTCGATAACGCTGTCGGCGCTGACATAAGTTCGCGCCTCGCCAGTCATTGCCGCGAGAACGGTAGCGTTGATTTCGAAGACGTCAGCGTTCCGAGGCGCAAGAATCATACGATTGAGGAAGAATTCGGGCGGCGGCGGAGGAATGCTGGAGATGCCAGGGTAGATGAAATCAATGAGGCTCGACACACTTTGGCATTCCATCGCAGGACGGAGAGAAATCTTGTTGTTCTGTGCCAAGCCATGACCATGTCCGATACCAAGCAGCCAGGAAGCAAACTCGCGCTCATCTTGCCCTTCTGCCGCCAAACGCATGTTCTGGTGGAGCCGAAGGACTTGGATGTGGTTCCAAAGAGCTGAACGACGGAGGCATGCGAGAACAACGGTCTCACGCGACCCTTTCATGACGACAGGTAGAATCTGCTGCCAGTCCCCGCCCAGTACCGTCGTAATGCCGCCAAACGGCCGGTCCACATCTAGAATGTCGCGCAATGTCCGGTCGACAGCTTCGACAGCATGTCGATGCTGCATACTGATTTCATCCCAAATAATGAGGGCGACACGTCGCATGAGGTCGGCACGGTGACTGTTCTTTGTAAAATTGCAGAATGAGCCGTCGAAGAGTCCGTCGATGGGGATTTTGAAAACGGAATACGCCGTACGACCACCTGGCATTAGCAATGCCGCGATACCCGAGGAGGCGACACAGAGCACAATGCGACCTTCGCCCCGCAGTGCATAGCAGAGCGTGTTGTACACGAACGTCTTGCCGGTTCCGCCCGGCCCGTTCAAGAAGAAAAGCTGTCCCGCATTTTCGTGGACAGAGTTTCGGATCTTGTCAAACGCATCTCGCTGCTCCGTATTGAGTCGTGGTATCTGCTCCTCCGCACGTTCTTGCTGCTCGTTGACATTGTAGTCGACTTGTTCTGCAATGAGCGGGTTCGTCAAATCGGCTTCGCCGTCCCAGTCGATTTGCGGTTTAGGCATTGAGGACCAATCAATGAGAGATTTGCCCAAATCGTGGAGTAGTTTGTCGAGCAGATAAAGACCATAGTCATACGCGTCCTCCTGTGTCGAAACTCGACCCGTGCGTTGCAAACGCCGAAGCAGATCGTCGCAAATATGCTCCCGAAATTCAGTCCAAAGCACCGCCGGCTCTGTGGGTTTGCAGAACACCAGCAGCGTTGCAAAGAGTTGGCGCAAACGGGACCCCGTCTGCATCTCCGCAGCCTCTCGTAGACATTGACGCCATTCGCCGTCGTCTTCAAGCAGTCCCCGCGCAAGACATGCTCCAAGGAACTCTGGATAGACGACACCGTTGTAGGTCCGGAGGTCTTTGAAAGACGTTGGACCTTTGACGACGGTGAGAAGGGTGCGGAGATAAAAGCGGTCGCCGGCATTTGGGGGTACAAAATACATCCGCCCAAGCGCCATGCCCTGCCTGCGGATCGCCCAACGCTTGCCAGTGTTCTTGTCACTCTTCCACGTGAAGTGCTGGGGAAACTCTTGGTATGTATATTGTCGTGCGAGAGCTCCAAGCGCGCCCTGATCGGCATTGGCAGCAAAGAATGCGGTCAAATTGGTCTGTTCGCCGCCTGCTCTCTCGAGGACCTCCGTCGGGTCCTCTGTGGCATCGAAGCGTACCAGATGCTGACCGGGTAAGTGTACCTGGATAATTCAATGTCAGAATTGCAAAAGAAATATTGTGAAGAGACGGACCTGAAGGCGAACAACATTTGGGAGTTGCTCGAACATATCATAGTGAAAGATACGCCATCCCGCCTCTGCTGCCGAAACATATCTCCCTTCGACCCAGCGGGTAATCTCATCCTGTCGATTTGACACCTGCAACCCCGCCTTATCACTGCCCTTCTGGATATACTTGAAAGCATATTTGAAGGAACCCAGCGAGACGGCGCATTCGACGTTGATATGACAATCGAATTTTGCGGAAAGGTATGGGGAGTAGGGAACGATCCACCTGTTGTCGACCATTGTGCCGCGCACATCATAAGCTCGACCATCATCAGGTCGGTAGTACTTGGGATAACCGTTGTCGTCCATTATGGTGTGTTCGTTAAACGGCTTGGGGTAGCCTTTGGTGCAGCGCCCGTTCTCCATGCATGGTGAGTTCGGATTGGCACGGCCGCACGGTCCATGTACCATACACTTTTTGACCGTTTCAAAAAGAAGTGGTTGGTTCTCCGGATCTGGCCAGTACGCGCGAATGGCTGAGTCAATGTCCTCGGGCGTGAGCAGCTTCTCCCCCGGTTGAAGGAAGAGGAGAAGGTGCATATGGGGAAGCCCGCGCTTTTGGAACTCGATCGCATAAACGTACGCAACGGCAACGCCAAAGATCTTGTTCTTGTAGATGTCGTCGATTATTGCATTCTTTTTCATGTGGAAAACACGCGAGACCAAGTCGGGACGGTCCGAAGCAGTTTGTCCGTCAAGCAGCTCACGCTTGATTTCGGGCCAGTCTGGATTGGTGGTGACAGTGATGAAGAGGTCGACTGAGCGATAGTAGCGCGCCAAAGCCATCGAGTCCTGGAAACGCTGTCCCCGATCTCGTGGTCCACCCATATAGGTCGACGGCAGCACCGTACGCGTCCCCAGCGAGTTCATATCAAGATTTTCATCGCCTTCCTCGATTGCATCTGCCAGTCCGCGATAGAGCTCCGCCCGAATGTTTCCCTGGTTTTGGCGCAGCCATTGAAGGCGATTCTGGTCTGCCGATGCCCACATGTCTACCATATACCGCTGAAGTAACCGCCCGCCTCGCAGAATAGTTGTTGCCTCACTCTCCCGTTGATGAAGGCGATACGCAACATATTTGGTCTGCGTCACACGTTGCGGGCGGGGGTTTTCTGGGTCGTTCAAACGGACCTCCGGGTCCCAGCCGTCTTCGCCGTATGGAAAGAGCAGCACGTAGTAGAGAGGCGCATACGCGGGATGTATGTCGTTGATTCGCATGAGCGGTCCATTCCGACGTCGAAGGATAATGTCGCGGGGCTCAGGATTTTCCTGTTCAGGAATGATAACCGCAACCTCGTCCGCAGTCGGAAGGTTCCCTTGACGAACGTGTACACCGGATGCAGCCCGCAATCGAATCGAGATTTCGTCCGTCTGCTCGTTCGCGATCACATCTTTCGCGTGGATGAAGAGCCCCGCGTAGCGATGATTCGCGTTGATGACGCGCCTGCAAGATTTTCCATTGTATTGCGTCGAAGGTTGGCATTGTTCTGCATCCGATGGTCGAGTGCAGCTTGCGGCTCATAGAAGTAGAGCTGGGCATATGTCGGTGTTTGACCCTCCGGCGGAAGCAGCGAGCCAATTCGATGACAGAGCTCGCCATGAATTCGAAAGACGTAAGGGCCTCCGCCGTTGTTGAGGCTGTGGTCGACTTTGACACCGAGCGACGTGAAGGAAAGCGCCGTGTTGTACTGCGCGATGTTTTTGCGGAACTCATTCGACGTAGGTCCTGTTCCATGTAAAAGATCCCGCAACTCAGCCGGTGGTTCTCGCAAAACCTCCAGGGAGATTTTCCCGTGTTGACAGCACATCCCAAACTCAGGATGCCGCTGTGAGGACCTCGACAGCTTCTCCGTATTCCAATGCCAAGCGCCACAGTGACCACACTTCACATCCATCCGACCAAGGTCGTGCCGAGCGGATGGCTCCAGGTACGATTTCCGAGCAGGAGGCAGGTTCGAGCGAATGCTTGCCGTTGGAGGTGGTCGTGGCTGAATGGGACGGGGACGGGGCTGGGGACGGTTCACTGGTGCTTGTTGCGGAGGTTGCTGCCGGGGTGCTCGAGTGGAAGCTGAAAACGTCTGTTGGTCTCAAGAAACACCAAGTAGAATGAAGAACTCACTTGCTTGTGTTACTGGCGGTGTCAAAAGTTGAGTTTGAGCGGTTCCTTGAGTCAACGGCGCCGGTTGCAAAGGACGAAGAGGCCGTGGAGCTAAATAGAACGTCAATACACACGAACATTGAGTCGTCAAAACAAAATACCTGGCCTTCCCGTCGGCGCTGGGGTTTGAGCGTGCTGCGCTAAGAACCCTGTACGTTCTGCTGCGACTCGTTCCTCGCGTTCCCTACGTTCCCGTTCCCGTCGACGGTCGTTGTCCATCCGTGCGAGCATCAACACCGGAGTCGTCTCGCGTCAGTGGTGGGGTTGGCAGGCTGAAAGGGTCTTCTTGCTGCGTACGGGAGGCGGTTTGCGTTGCAGGAGGGGTCGGAAGAAGGAGCTACAGAAAAGCATCAGCGAAAGAACCTCTAATAGAGGTGCGGGAGCGTACACGGACACGACGCAGCGGAGGCGCATTAGAAGCGGCCGGCGGTGCAGGTGGATGAGGTAGAATGAGCTAAAAAAAGGTATATTAGCGACTCGACGACGTAGGAAAAACAACTCACATTAACGCGACGTCTGGCAGGACCGGGCGTAGGAGAAGAGGCTCGATTTTCATTGGCGGCACCATTTGGCAGTCTACGATGCCGCCGACTCGGAGTTTCTTGCTGTGCGAGGGCCAGTTCTCGCTCTTTTTCGCGCTGTACGGCTCGTTCACGCTCTGCATCAACATCGAAATTTGTACGATCTTGTAGCGGAGAGTGGTTTGCTGAGAGGCGTCGGGGCGAGCGATAGGGTGGTGCGTTTGCATCGTTCCGAGTTTGGCGAATACTGCGAGGGCTACGGTGCAGAAGAGAAGATGGAGGAGACAGCGGCCTGTTCATATAGTCGTTAGGGCTGCATGAAAAGAGCAAGAAAACACTCACATTCGAGGTATAGCGCGACGGCCGTAGATGTGTGACGCACCAAAAAAAGTGACTGGACGCGCCAGTCGGCAACTACAGTCCATTCTTACGGTGCATTTGCAGTGGGTAGAGGGAAAGAAAGAATGTATTGAAGAAAGGTACAATGCTTACCGCGCAGGATGTGCACGGAGGTCTACGGGGTACGGTACGTCGTCGTTGTCGTCTTCGAGGTAGTCGCAGGAGTCAGGAGGTCCGGTGAGCCCAGCACCAGCGGGTGGGTGGGGTCTCGTAGTCATGCAGTCTGTAGTCACGAGTCAAGTTGTCTGGGCCGAGCGGGCCAGGGACATGCGGCTGGCGAGGAGGAAGACGGGACGAAAGTTGTCTTTCGAATTGAGGGATTTGATTGGCTGACGGCTGACAGCTAATGTCTCATTGGTCCATCACCGCAAAACGTGACTGCTCTCCTTTGTATAATAGAT